>VFXL01000422.1:0-140001 GCA_009761765.1 Phenacoccus solenopsis | reverse complement strand
TGAATTAAATATTCATAAAATAGAGTAACGTAAATTCAAATCATAATTAATATTATTTAATTATTGCGAAAAAATTTTTGAGCTTAGTGTTGATAATTCAATTGGACACGCATTGTATGTACCAAAAAGTTGAACATCTGCTATATTATTGAAAATTATCTGAAACGCCGAGATATGAAATCCCCTTTCCCCTGGCTCACCTTCTTAAATCATGTAGTTTGTAATAGCTATCGTTTTGAATTAAAAACTCAGCTAAAATAATAATTTGTCAATTTTTAGTCGAATTTTTTCCTCCTTGAATTTTCAACCTAAATAATGATTTTCAATTTTCAATTGAGATCTTTTCGATTTATCTAATTAAAAATGATATATCGATAGTTTATTTTTGAATTTCAGTAGAATTGGTGATATGGACGTTTACAGTTTTCTAATCAATATTTTATGCATTTGTTTACAGCCTAACAGAACTTATTATCTAGAAGATCCGGAAGGCTACGCTTTAGATTGGTGTAAAGCTATCGAAGAAGTTAGAATTAGTACCTACGAAGCCGATAATACATAACGATAATTTGTCATTTTAGATATTTAAATTATTATTATTATTATTATTACTATTATTATTATTATTTTTCTTTTGTAAATCAATCGGTCATTTGTATATTGTAGTAAATTGGGCTTTGAGGGACAAAGAACGCGAAACACGTGTTTGGCGTCGATCAGGTTTATAGCGTTACTTCTTCATCAAGACGTTCACGAATTATCACGGGTTGTAAAATTCTTGGTGGGATCTTGTTCGCCGAAATGTAGAAAATTCGTCGGCTGTAAGCATATCACAAATTCGAGATTTCGTGAACGTCGGATTTTAATTTAAGTTTATTGAAGTTGTGTGGTTTTCGATGGCCACGTGGTCGCTGTGATATTTATTTTTTCCTCTTGTGAATTATTATATTTTTCCTATTTGTATACATATTATATGATTTTTTTTTCCTATCGCTAAACCTGATTCACTCCCTCGGTTCCAGTTAATGAAACTAGCCAAATTAGGTAATTCTCGTAAGCAATGCAATATTTTCATTTTTCACGTATCGCTGATACGTCCGTGAATTTTTCCTGTTTACACACTGCGTTTTTTTCCTACGTTTAGTTCTTTAGATTTTTTTTTCTCGTTTTGTATATAAGCATATGTAGTTTAATCTATTGCGATTATGTTGTTAGTCAATGAACATTTATTATTATTACTACTATTATAGTTTTTTTTTTTTTTTTTTTAATAATTTCTATTTTTCGTTTAATTTATTCTAGTACAAAATTTTTTTCGAATCAGAAAATAATACAGTAAAATTGTAAGGCATATAGTTGATTGATTGATTAACGAAATCGTTTATCAGCGTTAAGTACACATTATGGTATTATGCCTACATGTTTACTGACTCAAGTTTTTTAGTTACCTCTAATAGTTACTGTTTTGCTGTATTTACTATGGATATATGTTTATAAATACTTCTTTTTTTATAATAAAATGCGAAAATGAAAAAATATACACGCGTTGTACATTACACGTTTATCCTAATTAATATGTGTTTTTTTTTTGTGATTATTTTTGTTATTCGCAATTTTTTTTTCTTAGTAGATATTTCATTTATTAAAATTTTTTTCTCATGTCGTGTCGCGATTTAAACATTGTATTCGAGAAACGTGTATACGAGAGATGTTTTTGTGTATAAATTATGTACATAGTGGAAAAAATTGGCACCTTTTTTTTTCTTGAGATGCATAGTGTTTGATATTCAGTACATGGGACTGTTCGTTTACAACTATCGTAATACTTGGTTAGTATCATGGGTTTTATGTTCGCAATGAATTTGTATTCTTATTATTATTATTATTATTTTTTTTTAAATAATTAATCAAAAATTGAAAGCTTCACTCAAGTACAAAACGATTTGCTAATAGTTTCCAAATACCTATTGTAAACGTAGTCCCGATCAAACGTTATGCATCGTTATTTCTTTGAAATCTCACTACTTGTGTGGGAGTTATACGATTGAGAAAATAACCGTTTGAAATAGTCGATTGTGTTCAATTAGTTTCGAAGATACTTTTATTAATGTACGAATATTTTTTTAAATCGATTAAAGTAATAAATTCGGAGACAAATTAATTTTTCTGGTGTTAATTACTAGTCAGATTGTCTTCATTAGTATTAACGGTGGTTAGTGCGTATTCTCGATACTAAAGGTAAATAGAATGATTGTTTTCTCTTAAATCGGTATACAGGGTGAACGAAAAATGTTGAAGCGACTTCGCCGAAATCCTGTTTTGTTTGTTGATTCAGTTGTTAAAACCTTATAATGTATACCAATTTTACTTTTTTTAGTTTACTAATACTGTCGTAAATTGACTGAATATTTTGTAATATCAATAAATTATATAATAAAATTTGGAATTTCATTTGTGTATCGATTGTGCTAAAGATTAACGTTAAAAAAAACGAAATTAACTTGCGGAGTGAGTGTACTTCGGAAAACCGAAATTTAGTAATGCTACTAGAAAAATGTCAGACATGCGAAGATATTCGATTTCAAAAATTACATTCCAGTCTACTTGAACGAATTCAATATTCTGCCGAGATGGTGTCTTCACAAATTATAATCTTCATGTAGCAGATTACTCGCGCTAACATTTTTTGCTGTAATTTTTTATGAATTTCAGCGATATTATTTTTAAAAAGTCACTTGATGAGAAAAATTTTACTCGACGATTAAGCCTCTTTTACAAAAAGTAACTGGAAAAATGTTTATGCTTCCAAATATCCGTATATTGAAATGTTTGGGAAAAATATTGAATTCCAAAGTTTTTAGGTTAAAACCGTAGAAGCCTATAGGTCGTGGATTTTTCGAAATTTGGACGTTTCCAAAAAAATCGAGATAAGTGTCGTTTTCGACTAATTCGAGGTCGCTAATTTCGAATATGATGATATTTTTTGGAGCTCTCCCTTCCATCACCTATAAAACAACATTTTTTTGAAAAAAATCGCATTTTCTCCATGAAGGAGTGCAGAGCGCCGAAAAGTATCATCAAATTCGAAATCAGCGACCTCGAATTAGTCGAAAACGACACTTATCTCGATTTTTTTGGAAACGTCCAAATTTCGAAAAATCCACGACCTATAGGCTTCTTCGTTTTTTGACGAAAAATATTTTGTATCAGATTTTGTCGCGCAAAATGTCTAGACATATGTTTTCGACCACGAGAAATCCATTTCCGCGGTCCGTTTCCCAGAATCACATCTTTTCGCTGAGATAAACACAATTTTTCATCAAAAATCCCATTTTCGGGGGTAAGGTGAAGAGACTAGTTAAATCTGATGACATATTCGAAATCAGCGTACTCGATTTAGTAAGAATTGATACTAACCTCGACACAATTGCATAATCTAAGCACGAATTACCTACTCTTTCGAAATATTGATGATGAATAACATTTGCCTGATTTGAAGTGGTATGCAACTTCTCTAGCATATTCCGCAAATTTCAAAACAGGTTTTCTGTTGCTTAGGAAGCGGTTAAAGTAATGAACGAGTGGTCGTTATTGACTAATTCTTGGTCGGCAAATCCGAATATGTTATCAGATTCAACCAGTCACCCCACCTTACCCCCGAAAAAAGGGTTTTTGATGAAAAATCGTGTTTATCTCAACAAAAATTCGCGTTTCAGGGAAATGGACTTCAGAAATGGATTTCTCGGGTCCGAAAACATATATTTAGACACTTTGCGCGACAAAATCTGACACAAAATTTTTTTCGTCAAAAAATGAAGAAGCCTATAGGTCGTGGATTTTTCGAAATTTGGACGTTTCCAAAAAAATCGAGATAAGTGTCGTTTTCGACTAATTCGAGGTCGCGGATTTCGAATTTGATGATACTTTTTGGCGCTCTCCACTCCTACATGGAGAAAATGCGATTTTTTTCAAAAAAATGTTGTTTTATAGGTGATGGAAGGGAGAGCTCCAAAAAATACCATCATATTCGAAATCAGCGACCTCGAATTAGTCGAAAACGACACTTATCTCGATTTTTTTGGAAACGTCCAAATTTCGAAAAATCCACGACCTATAGGCTTCTTCGTTTTTTGACGAAAAAAATTTTGTGTCAGATTTTGTCGCGCAAAGTGTCTAGATATATGTTTTCGACCACGAGAAATCCATTTCCGCGGTCCGTTTCCCAGAATCACGTCTTTTCGCTGAGATAAACACAATTTTTCTACAAAAATCCCTTTTTTGGGGGTAAGGTGAAGAGACTAGTTAAATCTGATGACATATTCGAAATCAGCGTACTCGATTTAGTAAGAATTGATACTAATCTTAACGCAAATTGCATTATCCGGGCACAAATATCGTATTCATTTAAAATTTATGATCAATAACAGTAGCCTTATTGGAAGTGGTATGCAACTTTTCTGACATAGTCTGAAAATGTTGAAACGGGCTTTTGTTGGTTAGGAATCGGTTGGAATAACGAACGAGGTGTCATTTGAGACTAATTCTTGGTCGGAGAATTCGAATATGGTATTAGATTCGCCCACGTACCCTGCCTTGCCCCTCAAAAGGGGGTTTCTAATGAAAAATCGTGTTTATCTCAACAAAAATTCGCGTTTCAGGGAAATGGACTTCAGAAATGGATTTCTCGGGTCCGAAAACATATAATTAGACACTTTGCGCGACAAAATCTGACACAAAATATTTTAAGCCAAAAAATGAAGAAGCCTATAGGTCGTGGATTTTTCGAAATTTGGACGTTTCCAAAAAAATCGAGATAAGTGTCGTTTTCGACTAATTCGAGGTCGCTGATTTCGAATTTGAGGATACTTTTCGGCGCTCTGCACTCCTTCATGGAGAAAATGCGATTTTTTTCAAAAAAATGTTGTTTTATAGGTGATGGAAGGGAGAGCTCCAAAAAATATCATCATATTCGAAATCAGCGACCTCGAATTAGTCGAAAACGACACTTATCTCGATTTTTTTGGAAACGTCCAAATTTCAAAAAATCAACGACCTATAGGCTTCTTCGTTTTTTGACGAAAAATATTTTGTGTCAGATTTTGTCGCGCAAAGTGTCTAAATATATGTTTTCGGACCCGAGAAATCCATTTCTGAAGTCCATTTCCCAGAAACGCGAATTTTCCTTGAGATAAACACGATTTTTCATCAAAAACCCTTTTTTCGGGGGTAAGGTGGGGTGACTGGTTGAATCTGATAACATATTCGGATTCGCCGACCAAGAATTAGTCAATAACGACCCCTCGTTCATTACTTTAACCGCTTCCTAAGCAACAGAAAACCTGTTTTGAAATTTGCGGAATATGCTAGAGAAGTTGCATACCACTTCAAATCAGGCAAATGTTATTCATCATCAATATTTCGAAAGAGTAGGTAATTCGTGCTTAGATTATGCAATTGTGTCGAGGTTAGTATCAATTCTTACTAAATCGAGTACGCTGATTTCGAATATGTCATCAGATTTAACCAGTCTCTTCACCTTACCCCCGAAAAAGGGATTTTTGATGAAAAATTGTGTTTATCTCAGCGAAAAGACGTGATTCTTGGAAACGGACCGCGGAAATGCATTTCTCGTGGTCGAAAACATATATCTAGACACTTTGCGCGACAAAATCTGACACAAAATATTTTTCATCAAAAAACGAAGAAGCCTATAGGTCGTGGATTTTTCGAAATTTGGACGTTTCCAAAAAAATCGAGATAAGTGTCGTTTTCGACTAATTCGAGGTCGCTGATTTCGAATTTGATGATAATTTTCGGCGCTCTGCACTCCTTCATGGAGAAAATGCGATTTTTTTCAAAAAAATGTTGTTTTATAGGTGATGGAAGGGAGAGCTCCAAAAAATATCATCATATTCGAAATCAGCGACCTCGAATTAGTCGAAAACGACACTTATCTCGATTTTTTTGGAAACGTCCAAATTTCGAAAAATCCACCACCTATAGGCTTCTTCGTTTTTTGACGAAAAATATTTTGTGTCAGATTTTGTCGCGCAAAGTGTCTAAATATATGTTTTCGGACCAGAGAAATTCATTTCTGAAGTCCATTTCCCAGAAACGCGAATTTTCGTTGAGATAAACACGATTTTTCATCAAAAACCCTTTTTTCGGTGGTAAGGTGGGGTGACTGGTTGAATCTGATGACATATTCGGATTTGCCGACCAAGAATTAGTCAATAACGACCCCTCTTTCATTACTCTAACCCATTCCCAACCATGATGAAGCCTTTTAAAAATGCACAATATATGTCAGTGAAGTTGCATATCACTTGATATAAGGCGAATATTTTCTTCATTGTGAATTTTGACAATACACATTTATTTTTACCTTACTGATACGATTGTGTTATGGCAAGGATGAATTTCTAATAATTTGAAGTTGGCGAATATGAATATGTGAGATGTTATTGTTTGGTAATCATCTTTTTTTTTCATTAGAACAATATAAATGATTTTATTTGCAGGTATTTTGTCAAAGTAGCGAATGAGCAACAATACAAATATCAGAATCGAAATTTATGACCTCAATTAGTCGATAATGATTCTTATCTCCAATTTTGTAATTTCCAAATTTCCAAATATCTAAAGCTAAGAACTTGTACATAGAGATAGATTTCAAGATATTTTAATAATTTCCTAATATTGTCGTTTTCCACTAATTATGGGCCTGTGAATTCAACTCTGTAACTTCCTTTTAGTAATCAATTTTTTCCTTTTCAAAACGACGTATTTAAAATGAATACGGTAATTATTTCACGATGAAAGCAAACTCACCAAAAAAAAAAAAAAAAAAAACACTTGGAATAATAATAAGCGAATTCGCATTATTGGAAAACAATAATTATTATTACTATTTTTTTTTCAAAATCAATGAAATTTCAAAAAATTTCAATCTACGAAGAAACCGTGGGAATTCATTTTCACCATCAGCCCGACCGAAAGACACCATTCCATTTGAATGAATTGCATTTTGAAACAAAAGTATAGGCTTTGAAGACTGGATATTGGAATGAAAAAACCTAACATGAAATCCGAAATCACCGACCTCTGATTTCGGCATACGAGTACGAAGTGTTAATTACAATACGTTCAAATACGAGGAATTCATTTTTAACTGTACCGTATAAGGCTTTACATTTACAACGAAAAAACTGAAAAAAGCGAATAATTCTTCTTCAAATGTTATGCAATGATTTCAACACCATCAGCTAGAACCAAAGAATTTTATTCGTACTAAAAAAAAATCAACATCAAATGTCACAATTTACCAGGTGAAAAATTTAACCAACAGCTTTACGAGAAATTTTACGCCATTTTTTTTAAGGCAATTCAGTCATTGTGCTTTCCGGAGGTTCGGTATCTTCTTTTCCATTTCCATTTCCATTGGGATACATAGTTGTGCCATCGTTGCTTTCTTGTTCAGCACTTTCGCCATCTTCTTTGGCTTCACTATCTTTGCCACATTCTTCGTAATCTTTTTCCAAAGATGCGAGGTCTTCGCGAGAGTCGATGAATTCCTGTTCATCCATGCCTTCTCCCAAGTACCAATGGGCGAAGGCTCTTTTCGCGTACATGAGATCGAATTTATAATTGATACGAGCCCAAACCTGCGAATAAAAATACGTTTACAGCGACAAAACAGGAGGCGAAAAAAATGGCGACAATTTCAACTCACTTCGGCAATGGCGGTGGTGTTGGTGACAGCGCATACGGCTACACTACCGGGCGCCAGACCGCTGCCTGGTACCGCGGAAGCCGGTTGGTAATTAACGCTGATTTTGAAACCGGTCGGACACCAATCGACGAATTGTAATTCGTTCGCTTTCAACAATTTGATAGTTTTATTGATATCGTTGACAGGGACTAAGCCACGATAGAGCATGCAACAAGCCATGTATTTTCCGCGCGACGGATCGCATTTCAGCATCTGGTGGTATTTGCGAAATACCATTTGCGTTAAGCACTTGACCGTGTCTCGTTGATGCAACGCTTTCTTGTACGAATTAAAAGGCGCGTACGCGATCAAAGGATAATGGATGCGCGGATAAGGTACTAAATTGGTCTGGAATTCGGAGAACTCCACTCGTATGGGGCCTTCGAAACGCATCGGAGCCGTTATAGAGGAGGTGACTTGACTGAAGATTCGGTTCAAATGCACGTACGTAGGTCTCTCCATATCCAAATGCTGGTAGCAGATATCGTACAGAGATTCGTTATCCATTAGGAAAGCGCAATCCGTCGTCTCCATCGTGTTGTGCGACATCAAAACCGCGTTATACGGTTCCACGACGGCTGTCGATAACTGAAATACAAAACATCGATGTAATAAACAACGCAAAATGTACGCCAAAGCTAACCACAGCGTGAAACAATGATCAATCGAATACCCTGGGTGCCGGATAGATGACAAATTCCAATTTATTCTTCTTCGCGTATTCGTCCGCCAGTCTGTGAAGCAACAAGCTAGTGAATCCGGCTCCAGTCCCTCCACCCATCGAATGATATAGAAAAAATCCGCCGAAATTGCTACACTTATCGACTTCCTTTCGAATCTGATCGATGACCTCGTGTTCCATTTCCTTGCCTATCGTATAGTACCCACGTCCGTAAATGTTAGCCGCGTCTTCTTTACCGCTGATCAACGCTTCCGGTCTGAATAACTGGCAATATTGATTCGTTCGAACCTCCTCTGAAAAAAAAGCCAACGAGCTCGTCAACCAACCCACACATACGCCACGTATTTCCACCAAAATCTATCACCCACCTATAACCGTCGGCTCGAAATCCACTAGCACAGCTCTAGGTACGTATTTATTGTGCATGGTTTCTTGATAAAATGTACCGACTCGTTCGCGTCCATTGCAAGGATCCCCCGGCTGGAGGAAACCATCCGGTAAGATCCCGTGTTCGATTCCGTATAGCTCCCAGCAAGCGTTACCCAGTTGTACTCCGCATTGACCAATATGAATCGAAATGACTTCGCGCTATTAACAACATCAATTCATTAATTCACGTACCACCGAAACCTTTTCGATTACAAACCAACGTACTCACCATGCTCTAGAATGGCTTTCTTAGGGTTAAAATACACTGAAAATTTTTAATTATAGTTTTCGAAAAATAATTAAAAATATACTAAAAATTTTGGTCGTAAATAACGACAGAATGATATTTAAAACTGAGAAGTTTTAAACATTTTTCGTCCACTTATACGACGCATTGTTTGGGTACGCATTGGTGGCCGCCTATTTTGTTATCGCTCAGCAAACATAGGTGACTTAATAGGTTATTCGTAAAACTAAAATGTTATGAACATTTCAGCAAAAAAAAAAATAATAAATAAATAAATATTTCGCAGCACAACGTTCAATTCGGCTTTATTTTACTACATAAACATATTCATCACAATAACAGAACAATAGACTTTCATCAATTCGATTAGCTGATTTTTAATCGCCACTAATTAAATATTCGGTTGAAAAAAAAAAATTAAAATAATAAAATTTCAACATGCAAAACGCCTAAATGCTTTCACATTATAGTTGACTAATTCTCAACGGTCGATTTCTCCAAATACAACATCGAGCGTACCTACGTGAAATAAAAATTTATGAAAAAGAAGTATAAAATCTCAACGTGCACAAAGATCAATAATGTCTTACCAATTACAGCGACAAGATCGGGAAGAAAAGCGCCTTTGGTCATTTGTTCCAGACATGATAAGTGTGCGAACCCTGGGGCCTTAATTTTGCAACGATATGGTTTCGTTCCTCCATCAGAAACCATATATAAACCAAATTCGCCTGTGAGAAATGAAACAATAAACATAATATGAGAAAAATAAATTTAATTAAAAAATTAGAAAAAAAAAATGTAAGCAGCCATGCCGCATTACTGGAGCTGAGTTTTTAATTGGAGCTTGTTTTGATTTACTAATAACCTTACTTAACCGTTCATGTCTACAGGCCACACCCAATACCAAGTCTCAAAACCCCTACCCTATCCTTCCTAAAAACACTTAAGAAGTTGAATTTGGCCCCAATGTAGTATATGCTGCCATGAAATAATCATGTGAACAGATATTTCTCAAATTATAACTATTTGAAGGTGATCAAATTATCTTCAATCTTGATAATCCGCCATTTTGGATCCATTTTGACTCAAATTTGAGAGGTTATATTCTGGTCACAAACTAATCCTACACACGAAGTTTGACCATTCTAGGCCGATTTGGTGATGAGATATGGAAGATTCGTGAAATTTCCTGCAGCAATTTTCCCTCCAAAAGCCGTTTTTTGCTCTAACTCCCCTCCAAAAGCACTGAGGAAGCTAAAATCAAAATACGTTTGTCACTTGGGCTCATTTTATCATATGACACAGCAATAAAAAATTTTCGACCCCTCCTGTACCCCCACCACTATTTTAGGTTGATAACCCCGCCTTCCCCCTCCAACATCATGTATGGAAGTGAATTCGGGATATAGTATACAACTTATCCCCAATAACCATATGAATTCATATTAATTACATTTTTACCAACTTGAGGCTCCTCAAGCTCTACTCAAAATTTTGATAATCCGCCATTTTGAATCCATTTTGATCCAAATTCAAGAGGTCATATTGTGGTCACCAACTAACCTCACACACAAAATTTGACCTCTTTAACTTGATTTGGTGGGGAGATATGGAAGATTCAAGAAATTTCATGACTCAAAACTTCCTCAAAAAGCCGTTTTTTGATCTAACTCCTCTCAATATGCACTTAAGAAGCTGAAATTTGGATATGTTAGTATCCGTGACTCACTCTTTCATATGAAATCAAAAACGAAAAATTTGAGCTATTTGCCCCTTCTCCAGCCCCCCTCAAAATTTGAGTGATCCGCCATTTTGAAATTTATCGAAAAAACAAAAAAACTATTTTTGCGTATTTTCAAGAAGAGTTCCTCACCAAATTTTGAGCGAATTTTATGAATACTCGCCGGCGCTATGCGTGGGGGAAAATATATATATATATAGATTTATATTTCCGAAAGGTGAGATCCAAAATATACATTTCGTGGAAAGGTGAGCTCCGTTTTGGAAAGGTGAGATCCGAAATCGGATCTCACCTTTCTTAGCGTGTATATCGAGTTTTTTGACATCAGGATACCATCAGGAATGCATTGCCCAATTTTTGCCCGGATCTCATCTTTCCACTTTTTCGGCCAACATATACGAAGTCAGTTCGACGTTTGTTTTGCAGAGAGCGCTCTACCAGAGTATATCTAAGTGTTACGTTTCGAAACAGATGAGATCCGCGCATTCGGCAACAACGCGGATCTCATCTTTCCGTTCCTTATATTCGGTATTGAATCACGAATACGTTATACTTTAGGCAGCAAGACGTTTTGAAATAAAATCAAATTAAGTGTTTGTTATGAAATCAAAAACAGGTCTATTTTGCACTACCTTAAATTACTTAAAGATAACTCTTCCAGTTAGCAACGAGAAAATAATCGTGTGAAACAAGAGTCCGTTTACCAACTGTAAAATACTTTAAAATAAATTTTAAATCATTTTGTAAAAATTATTTATGTTGTTAAGACACTTTGACAAAATAAGCACTTTAAATATAAAAATAAAACAAGATTCGAGAAAAATTTTGAACTTCCAGCTGACTTCATGGAAAAAAAAATCAGAAAGTCTTTAAACTTGAAGGTAATCTTTGAAAAACTAAAAATAAATTGAGATTCGAAAAAAAAAACGCGAACTTTAAGCTGAATCTAAAGGAAAAAGAGAAGCAAAATTCAGGATATTTCAAATTTTGAGGTAATCTCTAAGAAAACTAAAAATAAAATGAGATTCGAGAAAAATGTCAAACCTTGAGGTTAATGCTAAAAATCATCATTTTTCGAAAAAAAAAAAACAAGAAGAAATTGTAGAAAAATCAAGCTTATGAATAAAAAAATTAGATGCAAAAAAAAAACGAATCTTCTTGAATGGCTAAAATTCACATAAAATTGTTATTTTCAAGAAAAAAAGTTTTTCTTCAGTGTTGTTTTACGTATTTAATTTTAAAAACTTTTGACACAAAAACACTTTATTTTTAAATATCGATACTGTATTATTGCACTGAAAAGGTCTGTTTGCCGAAAACGCGTTATGTATCGATATTTAAAAATAAAGTTTTTTTGTGTCGAAAGCTTTAAAATTAAAAACTGTTATTATTTGCGAGAGCACGTGCTCACTTTGCCGGAAAAAATTAACAACCAGGGAGAAAAACAAGAAAAAAATTAAATATCAAGTTTTAAATACATAAAGCGAATACACATTTATACTGTCCCTTAAGGTAGCACCATATTTCAAGATGTCGAATTTTCATGCTCACTCCCCCTCAAGTTATTCATTTTGGACTCAAAATAAACCTTTAAAAATTTCATAACTTAAGAATAATATTAACACGTGTCGAGCGGAGCTTGAAGTTTTCCCATTTGTATTTATGCTTTTCTAAAGTCTCAAAAATTACTCACTATTAGCTGTTTTTCTTGACATAATTTACGCTATAAATCCTGAAATAAAAGCTGCAATTGTTCTAAAATGCCCATTTATTCCCTGAGGGGAGAGAGGTATTTCCTCAAAATTTGCAAAAATGTATAGAATTATAATTCTGGGAAAACTGCCATGCTATACAAATTTTAAAGAATTTACTTTACGAACAAAGTTTAACTTTTGTGTTTTATTTTTTAATTATTTTATTTTAAAAACTTTACTTTACTTTTTTCCATTAACTTGCCGTATTCTGCAACGAAGGCCAGAGGCGGTGTTTAGATTTTGGATAGGAGGTTGGTAGCTTTAAGGAATTTAAACAGGTTTTCTATTGTTGTTGGGTTGTTTAGGTAGCTGATTTGTTATATTTTTTTCGATAACTTCATATAGAATTCTTTTCAGAAAAATCAAAATTTTATTATATATTTCATTTTGATACACCTACTTGACCAAAAAAAAAAATTGAGGTGTGAATTCCATTTCTATATAACTTCAATATCTGAATCAGAGAACCTCTTCCTACTGTCTTAGATTATTTGAAAATGAAAAAAAAGTGAGCAGCCATGCCGCATCACTGGAGCTCACTTTTTAATCGGGGCTTGATTATATTTGGAGGTAATATTGTCAAGTGAACTTCTCAAACTTATAGCCCATATTCATCACCCCTTATCCGTACTAAAAACACCGAGAAGTTTAATCTGAAATATGTAGAATTTTTTGTCCTCCAAAATTGGAAAAGTTCATACTTTTCAGTTGCTTAAAGCTTCTCAAGCTTGACTCAATTTTGGACATACGCTATTTGGGATCCATTTACAATCGATTTCAACTTAAATTCAAGGGGCTCATATTTTGACACCAATCAAATCTACACACAAGGATTGACCCTTCTAGGTTAATTTGATGAGGAAATATGCGAGATTCATGAAATATCACATTGTGATTTCCCCTCCAAAAGCCGTTTATTTTCGTTTTTTCGTTTACTCCCACAAAATGTTGAGGACAACCACCCTCCTCATTCCGCTTCAAAATCACATGTGAAATTAGCATACAGCATACTTCTCATCGTTATTAAGCTCTATTCAAATTTTGATAATCCGCCATTCTGGATTGATTTTGACCCTAATTCAAAAGGTCATAGTGCCAAACTAACCCCACACACAATATTTGAACTTTTTGGTTGATTTGATGAGGAGATAATATGAGATATTAAAGAAATTTCATAACTCAAAACTTCCTCAAAAAGCTGTTTTTTGCCCTAGATCCCCTCAAAATATACTTAAGAGGCTGAAATTTGGATATGTTAAAGTCCGCAACTTACTTTTTCGTCTGAAAAAGAAACGAAAATTTTAAGGAATTTGCCCTCTCTCCAGCTCCTCTCAAAATTTGTGAACCATTATTTTGAGGTTATTAAAAAAAATGATATTTGAGAAACTCCATAAAATGGCTCTAACCGTATTTTTAGCAAAATTCATGTAAATCACTTTCTGTGCACTTCTCCACTTTCCTCCCTACGTCTTTCATCAAATCCATGTTTTATACATGTATAGTTTATTCAATTTTACAAAAGTAGGCTGCATCGAAATTCACTTCTCACAATGAACGCATAAAAATTTTTCACATGTTCATCAAAATGCAATAATCGCTCAAAAAATAGAAAAAAAAATAGATATTTAATACGTAAATACTTGCTAGCCTACTGTCCACATGAACATTTGTCTCAAATAAAGTATACTTTATTAGATTTGAATAAAATAAAAAAAATACACGAAATTACCATACAATATTTATGGCAACGTTGCTGGATCTCGACTTATCGAAACGTTATCGTCAAAAATGGTTGTATATGTGTATAAGATCTCAGCTTTCCATACTTTACTTACGGATCTCACCTTAATCAAAACTTCTCAAATAATTTATTTTAAGAATTTGTTACCCCTCTATGGTGGTTATGTATCAGATGCTATAAATAAGCAATTACCCTTCGTATATATTCCATAATTTGTAAATTTTGAGTCGGATCTCAGGTTGCCCAGTTTTTAATCGGATCTCACCTTGATAGATTTACGTATATATATATATATACCAAAAAGTTGGACATTTGCCAGATGATTACAAATGGTCTGAAACGCAAAGATTTGAAGACCCCCCTCCCCCGACCTTCCCTTCACAAATCAGGCAGGCTGTAATAGTTATCGTTTTGTTAAAAACTCAGCTAAAAAAACGTAAGCAGCCATGCCGCATTGCTGGAGCTGAGTTTTTTACTGGAGCCTGTTTTGATTTAGTAATAACCTCGCTTAACCGTTCATGACTACAGGCCACACCCAATACCAAGTCTCAAAACCCCTACCCTATCCTTCCTAAAAATACTTAAGAAGTTGAATTTGGCACAAATGTAGTATTTTTTGCCATGAAATAATCATGTGAACAGATATTTCTCAAATTATAACTATTTGAAGGTCGTCAAATTATCTTCAATCTTAATAATCCGCCATTTTGGATCCATTTTGACTCAAATTCAAGACGTCATATTCTGGTCACTAACTAATCCTACACACGAAGTTCGACCATTCTAGGCCGATCTGGTGATGAGATATGGAAGATTCGTGAAATTTCCTGCAGCAATTTCCCCTCCAAAAGCCGTTTTTTGCTCAACTCCCCTCCAAAATCACTGAGGAAGCTAAAATCAAAATACGTTTGTCACTTGGGCTCATTTTATCATATGACACAGCAATAAAAAATTTTCGACCCCTCCTGTACCCCCACCACTATTTTAGGTTGATAACCCCGCCTTCCCCCTCCAACATCATGTATGGAAGTGAATTCGGGATATAGTATACAACTTATCCCCAATAACCATATGAATTCATATTAATTACATTTTTACCAACTTGAGGCTCCTCAAGCTCTACTCAAAATTTTGATAATCCAGCATTTTGGATCCATTATGATCCAAATTCAAGAAGTCATATTGTGGTCACCAACTAACCTTACACACAAAATTTGACCTCTTTAACTTGATTTGGTGGGGAGATATGGAAGATTCAAGAAATTTCACGACTCAGAACTTCCTCAAAAAGCCGTTTTTTGATCTAACTCCTCTCAATATGCACTTAGGAAGCTGAAATTTGGATATGTTAGTGTCCGTGACTCACTCTTTCATATGAGATCGAAAACGAAAATTTTGAGGTATTCACCTCTTCTCCAGCTTCCTTCAAAATTTGAGTGATCCGCCATTTTGAAATTTTTCGAAAAAACAAAAAAGTACTTTTGCGCATTTTCAAGAAGAGTTCCTCACCGAATTTCGAGCGAATTTTATCCCCCACCCGCCTGCGCAAGGCGAGTGACACAAAAAACGAAATTTCCTCAAAAACAGGTTTTTGCTTTAACTCTCCTCAAAATGCACTTGGGAAGCTGAAATTTAGATATGTTGGTGTCCGCGACTCACTCTTCCATATGAGATCAAAAACGAAAAATATGAAGTATTCACGCCTAAGCTACAAAAATTTTAACTACGGGCTATTTTGGATTATTTAGACTAAAATTCAAGAGTTCGCAACTTATCTTATGTACAAAGTTTAAGTTTTTTAAATTATTTTCGTGAAGTGATATGGAAAATCAGAAAATTTTGAAGCTCGAGATCTCCTTAAAAAGCGATTTCTTGTTCTAACGCCCTTCAAGGTTACTTAGAGAAGTGAAATTTGAATACGTTGGCGTTCGTGAATCACTCTTTTATATGAAATCAAAAATGAAAATTCTGAGCTATTTGCTCCTTCTCCTGCTCCCCTCAAAATCTGAGTGATCCGACATTTTGAGATGCATTGAAAAAACAAAAAAGTACCTTTTTCGAATTTTTAACACGAGTCTCTCATCTCATTTCGATCGAATTTCACGAATACCTGCTGGTGGTACGCGCGCTGGAAAAATATACAAATACTGAATCGCATTACGCTATAAGTGAAAAAATTTCAAATTCTGATATCACTTCATACAGAGAAAACTGGTACACTTCCGTTGCTTCTAGTTTCCTCCCATTCTAGTTCTCGGCCCATGCGTTGAGAACATTTTTTGTTGTACTATCTTTCTGCAGAATTTTGTCTACCTTCCCGAAACACCTTATATATATACATGACAAAATTAGACATTCGCCATATAACTATAAATGACCTAAAACACAAAAACAAGAAAATCGACTTCTTCTGACCCTCTTCCTCAAACAACGTACGCTTTAATAGCTACGATATCCATTAAAAACTCAGCCAATAAATCTCATTTCAAAATTTGCAGACTATCGCAATGAATTACCTTTAGGCGCTTCGACGGCTGTGTAAGTAGCTCCCGGCGGAACTTGATAACCTTGCGTAAATAATTTGAAATGGTGAATCAAAGCTTCCATAGAGTTCTAACAGAAAAAACAAAAAAATTAATACAGACGAAAATAAACATAATAATGTCGATTCACTAATCACCTTCATTTCTCCTCGGGAAGGCGGACAAACTTTGTGATCATCGGTTTTAATTTCGCCCGGTGGCATCTGATTTAAACACTGTTCAATAATACGTAATGATTCCCTCATTTCTTGCATACGGCATAAATATCTGCGAACAAATACGAAAAAAGAAGTAAGAAAGAATTTGAGTCGCAAAGACGAAGAATTAAAACGATTTACCTATCGTAGCAATCTCCGTGTTCTCCTACAGGTACATCAAAATCCACTAAATCGTAAGCATCATATGGAGCCGCTTTTCTGATATCCCATTTTATTCCGCTGCCTCGGAGCATTACGCCACTGTAATGTAAGATATTCATTTTGAAAAACTCTACTACAGCACAATGAGCCAGATGAGAGTGAAAGCAGATCTGACCTGCATCCCATATTGAGAGCAGTTTCGGCTGAAATTACGCCGATATTTTTGGTACGTTCTCCCCACGCTCGAGAATCAGTAATTAAATCTTCTACTTCGTCCAAGCGATGGGAAAAGTATTGTATAAAATGATAAATATCGTCGAGTAGTCCCAAAGGTATATCCTACAAGTACCAGGAATACTTTTAGTAAATAAATATTATTCGACTTTCAACTGGTAGTTTTGTTGCTAACGTGTATTACTTGTGAAACTCCGCCGGGCCTGATATAGGCAGCGTGCATTCGAGCACCGCAGACACGTTCGTAAAATTCCATCATCTTTTCCCGCTCTTCGAATAACCAAAAGAATGGCGTAATTCCACCGATGTCGAGAATATGGGTACCAATTCCCATACAGTGATTCAATATACGCGTAATTTCGGCAAACATTACTACAACGATGAATACAGAATCATTGAAGGTAGAAGCGAAGAAAAAGAAAATTTCTTACATTTTCGATTATTTACCTCTAATGTATTTAGCCCTTAAAGGTACTTCGATATTTAGTAATTTTTCGACAGCTAAAGAGTAACATTGTTCGTTACACATCATAGATACGTAATCCAATCTATCCATATACGGTAAAGCTTGAGTGTACGTTTTATATTCCATTAGTTTCTCTGTACCACGATGGAGTAGACCGATATGCGAATCGGCACTTATTACGACCTAAAATTTAGACGTTATTATTTCTAATAAGAATGCACATCGCTTTACAGTGTGTTTTTTACCTCTCCCTCTAATTCTAAAATTAAACGCAGCACACCGTGAGCGGCTGGATGTTGAGGCCCGAAATTCAGCCAAATGTTTCGAACTTTTTTCTCGAAAAACATCGATTCTGAGCCGTCGAAATCTCGAACTTCATCATTGAATGCAGTTACTTTCCACTCTCTTTCGAAACCATAGTATACAAGATATGGCCCGCCTTGTTCGCTCAGAAATCGTAAATCGGGACACCATTTGTCGTGATTTACCTCCAGTTCGGTTTCGTCGAATTCAAATTCTTCCTCCGTTTTGTCGGGTACTCGATTGCTTTGCAAACGTCTTTGTTGCCTGCAAATACAACCGGAGATTAGTTTCCAAGTTTTTTGATATTGGCAAAATGTGTGCGATATTTACTTACATAAATGCAGAGGTCAAACATTTTCGTGGCAGTTTTGACGTCAGGTATTTAGATGTTCCAAAGACCGAAGCTTTAACCAAATTTTTCAAGAGATGTGCCATTATATGAGAGTTGATTTGTTGAAAATTATCTACACATAAAACACCTCTAATAATTCAATATATAGCACTACGAAGCATGTTAAAGCGACCAATCAGTTGAAAAGTTAATTGAATTATTGGGCTGGGATATATCAAAAATGTCGATGTTATTTTACATTCACTACATTATTCTCGAGACTAAATTCAGAATTTAGAACAATTTTGACCCAGCGATAGGGTATTATCAATTTATCACGGAGAATATACAAATGGTGTACTGTACAAGCTAACTGTAACGCACTCTAGGAAAATCACTGTGAAACCGATTTCGATTAAAATCCCCAACTCCAAAGTCCAAAAGTTGAGTCAAAAAATTCAAGAAACATGCCGGCTGATAAACAACAACAACTGTAACTCATTTGTTCTATCTCTAGATTTTTACAATTTTTGTAATTGTAGAAAAATTTAACAGAAGATAATCGCTTCATCATAATTTTGAATAATTTATTTCCTTCAATCAGCTGTATTACCAAACTTCAAAAATGGCTTTCGCAGCAACCCGCGTTCAAAAAGTAATGATCCAACCCATAAATTTGATTTTCCGGTGAGTCCTTTTGTTCAATTTTTATTTTGAAAAATATCGTTGAGTTAAGCGATTAATTCATTATTTTCTTCTAGATACTTACAGTCTCGTGCGCGCGTGTCAATATGGTTGTTCGAAAATATCAATGAAAGAATCGAGGGTCAAATAATTGGCTTCGATGAATACATGAATCTTGTACTCGACGAAGCGGAGGAAGTCAATGTAAAAACTATGGCTCGAACCACTTTAGGTAGAATATTGTTAAAAGGTGATTCTGTAACGCTCATACAAAATATTTCTGAAGTAGGGAAATAGTAATGTAAATACCTTTAATTATATTTTTGTAAGTATAATAAGATTTTGTATATTATCATGTTTTACTATAAGCATTAGTTCTTAGTGATACTTGAAATTCCAAAAAAATCTGAATACAAGTATTTTATGATAATAGTTTTTTTTATTTTGTGAAAGTGTTTCAAATGAAGAAAATAACACATGTGAGATATGATCTTACTTTAATTTTTTTTCAAGTATTAACGTATCCATGAGTACTTTATTCCTAGTACTACTGTGAATTGATATTCATTTTTAGGTAGGTAAGTATTCGAATTTATAATTGATTAAGTTATAGATTAATTCATAGGTATATAATGAATATACGCTTACCTGCAAAAGTACATCTATATGTAGGCTTACTATTAAATGTCCTCCATTTTCAACATTGTTTTCATATGGAGCTCATAAATAAATTACGATATACATCACCACAATCGCGAATTCAATGACTTATTCATCAAACCACTCGTACAAACTTTGTTTTCATAATTCACAATCGTCAAGTAAAAAATTGAAGGTCTTGGAATAACAGGGTAAAGTGCACTGTGTTCAGTGGGCATTTTACAGTATATCATTTTTTTAAAATGATTATAAAATGTATTTCCGAATTATATTCTGCAAGAATTTACTGAGTAACAATGAATGACATAGTTAGTATTTTCCTTTCAATTGAGCAATAAAAAAAACAACTAAATTTTGCAGTTTTGTTCAAAAAAGTGCCACATGCAATAAACTTCCATCTGGCTAAACTTTCAAAACACGTAGATGATTTGTATATTGTTCCATACTTTACGATCTGCTCATTAGAAGTCTTATCTACAGATCATAACTGACAATCATTTACACAAATGCAAATAAGTAATCTAACATTCGTACACCGGTTTGGCATTCTTTGATCAAAGTACTTTCCGCCCTTATTCTCTTGAGTATCGAGATAAGCCGCTATATACAAGTTACAAGATAGGAATATAAGTCGGAACGATGCACGGAAAATAAAGAACAAAAACAAATAATAAACATTTCTCAAGAAGAAGAAAAGAAGAGAATAAAAAAAATGCACGCGATTAGTTATAAATCAATTAAAAACAATGATTATATTCGCGTTAATATGTCGATATTTACATATAAAATCATTCTGAATGAAACATAAATGCTACATATCAAGTTCTTCGCTTCCATCTGATCTTGTTTATGATTTTCTTTAAATTTGTACATAGAGTTGATCTTCCATATATTTTCAATCAACTGACTTGGATCGACTTCTGGATGGACTTCTGGAACGCCTAAATGGTAACAACACGTAATTTCATTTTTTCGTCGTTTCAAGTTTTGCTCTCAACATAGACATTTTTAAACCTCACTTACCCGCTGGCAGATTGCGATCGTGAACGCGAACGTGACCGTGATCGCGACCTACTCGCTGAACCCCTATCGGAAACAAATATACGATAAGTGATCGTAATTTGAAATTATTAATAAAAATTGAAAACTGAGAAGATAAATTTCAAAAAATTTCATTGATAAGCCATTGGAGAAAAAAGAAGCATGTTTCTTTAATTCATTTTGGAACGATTACCCGAAGTACTGAACTTTTATTTTTTATGCAGCTCGATTAACCAAAAAATTTTAATTTCGATTTAAAAAACAAAACGAAAAAAAAAAAACACACCGTAAAAACCATGCTGCATAACAGAAGTCTAATACTGTCGATGGAGGCTTATTTAAATCTGCAGAAAATATCGTTAAATTTTTTACGCCTACATCTAGAACTGAGACTGAAAACATCCACTGGCCAAAATCATCCTAAACAAAAACCTGAATTGAAAACATCCACTACTTTGTGCTCACGTGAGCACATATTCAATGTATTTCAGCTATTTAAAGATCCTCAAGCTTTCTTCCGCCATTCACGCTCTCCTCTCCTCCCTTCCTGGTTAGGCTCATAGGAATCTGCTATAAAGATATAATTATATCATTATAGGAATCGTTTAACACCTTTTATGGTACGTCTTCCCAGAAAAATCGATATTTGTCGTATTTTTATATACTGTTTGAACTCTCTATTTCAAATCAAGCAGGCTGTAATAGCTACTGGTTTTATTGAAAACCCAGCTAATAAAATAAATCAAAATTAATCATCAAATTATTCAAAAAAAAAAAAGTAAGTAAATTTCAGAATTTCAATACGAAACAATTTAGTGGAATGCTGAATTTACATTAATTATAGTACATAATCAATTAAAAAAAAAAATAATAATTTCAATATTAGAAAACTAAAATTATAATAAGAATCTAACATGTACCTGCTGCCTTTGCTACTTGACTTTGACGCGCTTCTAGAACGTTGTCTAAAAAAGAAATATTAATTAAATAAATATAAATAAAAATTGCCAAATGAAATGAAGTTCCAAATAAATGTAAAAACTATTACGAATCCCCGACTTACCCGCTTTTCGAACGCGAACGCGACCTAGAGGCTCGAGATCCGGATCTTGATCTCGATCCTGAACGTGATCGCGATGCTGATTTAGATTTAGATTTCGATCTCGATCGAGAGCGAGATGATCGAGATCCAGAACGAGACCGACTGTAAAATTGTAAGAAATTTATTACACTTGGAAAATAATACCTCTTAAATACGACATAATATATCATCGACAATACCTGCTAGCAGAACCTGATCGAGATCCTGAACGAGAACGGGAACGTGAACGAGAACGAGAATGGGATCTAGAACGTGATCGAGAACGTGATCTGCTACCCGATTTTCTGCAAAAACATACGTTATTTTTAATATCACACAAATAAAATTCCCTCCCCCCACCCAGAAAAAAAACCAACCTGCTAGCTGCGCTACCGGACCTAGAACGACTTCTACTTTTCGAACGACTTCCGCTTCTCGAACGACTACTACCTGATCTTGAAGCGCTTCTAGATCGCCTAAAAGAAAAACGGTATCAATAGGCTTGGTTCGTTGAAAATAAAAAAATTATATCCTCTTGTCTAGTGTTCATTACTTACCCACTAGCAATTCGTAATTTATCATCGTCGCTGTCTGTTTCACTGGACGAAATAGTTGCTTTAGATACAACACGCATCTTCTGTTTACTACTGAGGCCAAAGTCTTTCGATTTTTTCTCCTATAAAAATCATTCGAATCGTGTTTGCTCTATTAGTACAAATTACCAGATAATGAACTTCCAAAACACGCGTTATTCTACAGCTGACCTTCGTTTTACGTCCTTTTTTACTCCTAGGTCTGTCACTACCGGATCCGCCTGAATCTTCGTGACCGCGTTTACCACGTCTCTTTTTCTCTTTAGGAGCGTCACTGTAAAATACATTTTAGAAAAATTCGTTCTCAATTTATCGCCAAAAAAGAAATGCTACTTTACACCCGCGAAATCTACCTTTTGCGTTTTTTAGGTTTTGATACTTTAGGTTTAGCGGACGGACTACCAGGTGGAGCGCTCGAATCGCTGTTGTCTGAAACGTAATCATCGCGACGACGTTTGGTTTTCTTTTTTTCGCTGGGAAAATCGGTAAAGATGAGCGCTCCCTTGGTTTTTTCCTTATATTCTTGACGTTTTTGCAACATCTCTTCCATTTGTTGACGTTGTTTTTCTTCGGCTTTCCTCTATCGTGATAAAAATGCGATAAATTTTCGACATCTTTCGAATTATTTTGAAATGATCGTGAATATAAAATACGTACCTGCTCCTCCAACTGTCTCAAACGGAATATCTCGCGTTCTTCTTCCTGCTTCTTACGAAGTTGCTTCTCTTCTTCGTCCACCTTTCGTGCGCGAGCTACGTGATATTGAGCCTGACTTAATAAATCTTGACATTGTTTCGCTTCGCAATCGGCCAACGTCACGTCATATCTCATTCTATCGCCGTGAACGGCTAAATATTGGAAGTATCTGTGGCCATTAATAAAAGCGATTTCGTGCGTTGAAAAATTCTGTGAAAATTTGAAGCGGCGGAGGGGAAATAGGACTAATACAGTTACCTCTGGGATAGACCTAGCTCATGCACAGCTTGAAGTACAGTATCCAAATTGGATTTTTCGTCTTTTAAAATCTGCGTTGCTAATCGTTGCAACACTAGCGCTATATTATACAATATGACCGTATCATGTGGTGCTACTCTTCGAGCCTGTAAACGAAACAAGATGGTATTCTTTTTAAGAATCGAAATTAAACACGAATTTTTTTTCTGCCAAACATAAATGAAAAAATAATAAATTTTCAAATGCTACAGTTCATGTTCATTTTGCACTATAGCAACTTCAACTGACCTTCAAGAACACCAGTTTAGCTTCCTTATATTTTCCGGCTTTATAATATGCTCGACCTAAATATTGTAAAACTTCGGTATTATGATGTTTGTAGAATTTTTTCATACAATTTTCGTACTGCAAAATTAATAAAATATCACCAATAAGACCAAGTTCACACAATACCATATTCATCCGTTCACGATGAAAGAAACTAACCATTTGAATAGCACTAATGTGTTGTTTTTGTTCAACGTAGATATGAGCGATGTTCAACCATACGTCACAGAAATCGGCGGTCGCCTCGCGTACTTGGGCGAATATGTCTCTGGCTTCGTTAATACATCCTTTATGGGCTAATACGCAGCCTACGAAATCATTACGGATTAGATCGGTTCCATTCAACTCGCAAATACACTCAGAAAAGTTCTTTACCGATGCCGTTGGCTGCCCAGATATTTCTGGGATCATTTTTCAACACTTTGGTGTACAGTGCGAGAGCTCTACTCTGTAATACTTTTTCTCTACTTTTATCTTTAGTCGGTACGTGCAGAGTTTGTAGCCAAATGTTACCCAGTGCGATTAAGGAATAGGAATCGAAAGCATGGTGTTGATTCTGCGACAAAACGACCGTTTAAAATACATTAATGTAAGGTAAACAGTGCAAAGAAATTATTGTAAAAATATATATTTTGTTATTGAAGTTGATGGGTCCTGCAAATCATTAATTTCTTATTTTTATAATAACGAATGACATAATGATAACAATAAACAAGTCCAAAAATTTGAAACAACAAAAGAAATTGAAAATTAGAAATGAATATTTGATCATCAGATATTTCGAGGTACTTTATTAGTGAAGTCATAGATGAAACATACATAGATAGCCCACCGTACGTTACATTTTTATCACTCAAAAACTGAGTTGGAATCGTTTTTTGCTAATATCTTGGAAACAATTCAAGATATAGGGCTTGCAAATGACTCATTTTAAAGAGATTGGAATAGAGAATCATTTAATTTTTCTAAAGTTACTCCTGTCCGTTTACTTTTGCAATTAATTTCGAAAAACGATTTTTTTACTTCACTATGAATTATCTCAAAAAGTAAATCAATAACGATTGTTTTTTAATAGTGAAACACATTCAGAATTTTATGCTCTTTCGAATGAGCTACTTGTAAAGTTTCTATCTATATTCTTTCTTGAGATATTTGCAAAAAACCAAGCAATAAGTCTAATTTATTCTTAGTACTGGAGCTCATTCACAGAGAGCGCTCTAAAAAATGAATTAGTTTTATTAAAATAACTCGAGACTCACATCGATGGCAATAATATTTTAGTATTGAATCATGTATAAAATGTTAAGCTCTTTCGAATAAGCCATTTCCGAACACTCTAACTCAATTTTTTGCCTAGATATTAATAAAAAACTTTCTGGCTCCTTTTTCAACATTTATGAGTGATAAATTCGATATACCGGTGGGCTATCTATGTATGGTTAATCTATGGTGAAGTGTTTAATTGAAACGATAGCTATTACAGCCCACCTTACATGAAAAAAAAGATTTGGGGGAGAGTATGGTCTTCAAATCCATGCGTTTCAGATCATTTATAATGATATGACAGATGTCAAACTTGTCGTTATATACATACATTTCCCCCCCCCAAGGTAGCACCGATGGGTATGAATGAAAATTGCTAAAAATTTGGTGACAGACTCTTTGTGGATTTCCAAAAAACTACTTTTTACGCTTTTATGATTCATCTCAAAATGACGCTTCACATAAATTTTAAAAGGGAGTGGAGAGGGGCAAATAGCTCAAAATATTCATTTCTGCTCTTCAATGAAAGAGTGAATCACAGACACCAACATGCCCGAATTTCAGCCTCCCAAGTGAATTTGATGAAGAGTTGGAGTAAAAATGGCTTCAAGAGGAAGTTCTGAATCATAAAATTTGTTCAAACTCTCATATCTCTACATCAAATCGACCTAGGAAAATCAAACATTGTATGCTGAGTTGGTTAGGGACTGCAATATCACTCCTTAAATTTGGGTCAAAATGTATGTAAAATGGTGGATGGGCAAAATTTAAGGAAGGCTTAAAGAGCCCTCAAAATGTGGCGAGGGTGTGTGAAAAATCGAAAATTTTGGATTGTCGTGTAAGATGATCAAATGAGTCCAATTGACTAAGATATTTCACTTTCAGCCTCCTAAGCTAATATGGAGGGCGACTGGGATAAAACACAGCTTTTGGAAGGGAAATTAAGATAAGAAATTGAATCATAAATCTCACATATTTTCTCATCAAATTGACTTGAAGACCTTTGTATGTAGGATTAGCAGGAAGCCAGAATATGATCTATTGAATTTAGGTCAAAATGTATCCAAAATGTGAAGGGCTAAAATTTGAGAAAAGCTCAAAGAGGCTCAAATGGCTCAGATTTCATAAATACGAATTCACATCATTATCAGTAATGAGAGTATGCTGTATGTTGATTTCAGCTTCACAAGGGATTTTGGAGGGTAGGAAGAGGGGTTATCGTTCTCGAAATGTGATGGGAGTAAACAAAAATTAGAAAATTTTTGATAATGTTTTCAGGTAAATAGACTGGGTTCAAATAATTAAATATGGAGGAAAGTAAAAAGTTCAAATTTCATATGTAAGATGAGATAAGAACTAGCATATGACTCGCTTGAATTTAGCCAAAATCGATTAAAAACGGACCCAAAATATAAGCTTTTGGGATTCTTGGAAACAAAAAGTACTAAATTTTTTAATTAAAATTTTTAGGTGTTTTTGAAAGGGGTAAGGTGGAGGTTTTGGAGTAGGTAATAGTGGATGTAGCTTGTGGGCTTGAAATGTTTACTTACTTGACAATATATTCGCAAATGTAAACAAAATGCAGAATGGCTGCTTACGTTTTTTTTTTTTTTTTTTTTTTTTTAATTTTTAGGTGAGGAGCTCAAAAATCACAGCAAAGAATTTTATCATAGCTTTTGAGTACCTTGTTCTATTACTTCCCTCCCTGTTATTCAAATAACATACTAGTAAATAGAATGCAACAATGGCAATACTCTTACGAATACCTTTAAAATACGCTCAAATTTCTTCTGTCCGGGCCCCCATTCTAATTTAGCTAGATGAAGATTGCCAAGCAACGTCCACGCGTCAGGATGTTCCGTATCAATACGCAGAGCTTCTTTGAACCAATCCGAAGCCTCATAGATCTGATTTTTGTCACGAGCCATACATCCGAGTCTCAAATAACCTATCATAATGTAGTTTACAATTTCGTTATCAATTGAAAACAGAAGAAAATCTATTACCAACTTACAGTCTATATAATTCGGATGCTCTTTCAAAATATCCTTGTATAAGACTTCTGATCTATCGAACTGACAAAGCATTTCGTGAATACGAGCTAAATTATAAGTGATGGTAACGGATATCGAGTTATAATACGAAGGATCTTGTTCGCTTTCGCGTTTACAACGAGTCAAAGCTTCGGAAAATTTATCTCTGGCGTCTTCGAAATTTTTTAATCTGTACTGCAAGGCTGCGATATTATTTAAAATTTCGGGAGGTACTTCGGCTTGAATATTTTCCTTTAAAATTTTACAAGCTGTATTATAAGCTTGTAAAGAGCTTTGTAAATCTGACTGTTCTAAAATTTGCGCCAATTCGATCCACGCTTCGACGTCATCGGGAAATTGTTCGGTGACCTGTACAAAAGGAAATTAATTCAGATGCAAAATATACTAATAGTTTCAGGCGATTAGAGACGTACTTTTTTCAAGTAATTTCTGGCTATATCTCGTTTCGACTGACTCGTGGAATTTGCGTACAACGAACCTAGTATCTTCATCGTTTCGTAGTTACCTGGTTGCACTTTGAGAACTTTCTCGAAACATTGCGCAGCCTTAAAAGTTACATTATTGATGAACTTTGTAAAATGTATCTTCTTAAGCACAACAGATTAATGATACTTACGTTTTCATTATCGTGTCGATAAATATACATCTGTCCTAGTCCGTAGTACGGTAATACGAAACTAGTGGATGCGAACTGCGTAGCTTGGTAGTAGTATTGGAAAGCTTGATCGTAGTCACCCTGAAAAAATACCTCGATTTCAATTCTATGTTCTGGAATATACGAGTACGAGGAAAAATAACCGGAGTTTACTTGAACATGAAATATTCTAGCTAATTGATAACAACTTTCAGCTCGCATGGATTCGTTTTCTGTATAACTAATGGCGTGACAAGCTAAATCTCTGGCTTTAAGGTAATCCTACAAATAAATAATACGAAGAAGGAAGTAAATGAACGCACTACGTAACGTAATGAAAAAATGGGTTCTATTGAAATCTAATTACTTTTTTGAAGAAGAAATGATTGGCTAAATGATTCAACACCATCGAATTAGTACGATCAGTATGAAAAGCTTTAGATAACATTTCAACACCGGCTCTTATGTCATCAGTCTCCTGACGATTCATTCGTGAAATAGCTAAACCGATCAAGGCACCGACACATTTTGGATCCAACTGCAAAGCCCGTTCAAACGCAGCTCTATGCACGGGAAAAACAAATACGTAATACGCGAATAACAAAGTCACTCATTACAAAACAAAATCACTTACATAGCTTTATCTTGATTCCCTAGTTTCAAAAAACAATGTCCCAGCCCAACACGTACCCCCGCCGGGCACCGAGGATTTTTTCTAATAACTCGCTTATAATACGCCAACGCTCCTTTATAATCTTTCTTGTTGAAGAATATGCAAGCTTTACCCAACAACGCAGGAATATTATTCGGCGACTGATTAAGAACGAAATTAAACTGTGCATCAGCTTGGTCCATTTTCTCCCCTTCCAACATCGAGAAATAAGCACGACCCATGAGATGGTCCTAAACGGAAATACGTTTGAAAACATTTTTTTCAATCAATACTCGTGAACTCCATAAAATTCGCTCACCTGATCATACATGATGATTTTATCAGCGGCGTTGAATAATTGATCGGCTTTAGAGAATAATTCATTTTTAAGTTTTTTATTTTTCTCTTTGTTCGCTTGTTGGACATAGTAGTTCGCAAGTAAATCTAGGGCTTTCATTTGATCTCTTTCGAAATCCGGGTAATCGATGTTGGCTTCCGATTTCGAACGCTCAAGTAATAACTTGAACGCTTCCACATGGCCTCGTCGAAAATACTCGACCTAGAAATGTTACATTATTAGGTATTTCAACAGAAACACTTGATACTCGATTAATATTTACTTACTGCCAATGTAACCCAGTAATGCAAACGCGCATTTTCATGACTGAGAATTTCAATGGTATCCTTAACATTAAGCGGCAAATCGTTGAAATTCAATTCAATCACCTAATTAATAAGAATGAAAATGATATAGTATCTCGTCGAATTAGAAGTTCATTTCAAAGAGTGAAAAACACATAAGTACTCACTTCATCAGTGTCATGAAGCGGAATCTCTATGCTATCGGTTCTTGCCATAATAGCATGAGAATGTTGCAGCACGCTTACCCTGCAATGTTAGAAATCAATTAATAGAGAACGATCACCATTTTTCAAGAACTCCTTCGATGGCTTCAATGTTAATTTCCACTTTAATAATGTTTCGCGACAACGTAGAGGAAACGAAGTTGAAATTTATCAGTTCATCGATATCGACTAATATTTATGTGATGTTTCATGTTTGTAAACACATTAAAATTTTTAATTTCTAAAATAAATGAGAGAAATTAATCATTGGCATAACTGGAAGGACGTCATTCTATGAATCCAAAACTCGTCTATTTATTGGTCGTTAACTTTTCATTCGTTATTACCAACCAATGAGAAATTAGAGATGAGTTGGCGCGTGCGCACATCAATCTTGATTCAGTGTCGCCAAACTATTTTTAGTTTGTTGTTTTATTTGACAATAAAAAATTGTAAAAATTTATCGAGTGCATTTACCTAATTTGCCAACACCGTAAACGTTGACTAAACTAAATTCCTGAAAAATTAAATCAAGAAATAAAAATGTTAGTAAAGATGATAGATGTTCAACTATGCACATAAGTTTCAAAAATCCAAACACCAAAACCAAAAGTCAATTTAAAAAAACCCCAAATTATGATTTTTACATTAAAAATTATTTTTAAATATCCTTCGTTCAATTTAATGATTATCAAATTTACTTCTCAAGATATAACGAAAGCTTATTCAAACTTCAAAAGTTTTTTATAATATATTTATGTAATTTGCGCACTAAATGCATCCTTCTAAGAGAAAAATCACCAAAATCAATACATTTGAAAAGCCTAGATCATTATCTAAAGGTTTTTAAGAAATTCTTCTGATTTAAAATTGTTTCTTAAAGTTTTACCATTTTTAATAATAAGATAACGACGCAAACACAAAGTAATAATCAATTCTTTATTTAAGGCTACAATTATTATAAAATTACTAATCACCGGATCATTAAATGACTACAGTAGTACAATGTATGAGTTAAAATATTCATTCTAGGAATTCAATACAAAAATTTTTACAATTAATCCAATTAATCCAGGCTTTCGAAGCTTTAAAAAGTCAAATTTTCCTAAAGTGTTTAGTAACATTCAAGACATGGCCTTGCATAATACAACTAAGAATCCATGTCTCTTTTAAACATTCGCGTTGAGGAACATGGCCAATGATAAATTTTGCTTTCTCAAGATTATCAGTCAAATGCCCACCCCCTAACATAACTAATTCTTTGATGTCATCAGCCTTCGGATGATCACAATTTTTACTAACATAAATTGAACCACACTCTGCAAAAATATTGCAGCGGTACACGGGTCCATATTTTTGCCTTTTCATGCGATTTTCCTGTAACAATGTTCAATTGAAATTAATTCCTGAAACAATTTTTCAATTAATTTTAAAGTAGGTAGTTACATGAATATTTTACCTTTATTGCTGGAGACAGGTCATATTTTTCGAACCTTTCTTCATACAACCAACGTCCTTCCACCGAAGATAAAAATACCTAACACCAATATATAAGATGAGCTCCTTTATATGAATACATCTTTCTAGGAAAACAATCGTGAAAAAATTACCCATTCTTTGTCTAATATCCAGCAACCTCGAGCTACAGCTTTGCACAAATTCACTGTTTTCTTCGAGCTACCGCATATCAAATGGGTAGTTTTGGCGCTTACGTTATTTTCTATATCAAAAAACCCCAATTGCTTTACAGTTTGATAAATCTTTCCTAATTCTCTGTAATATTTTTCAAAAAATGACAATACTATTTAAAACATAACGAGGAAATTCTTTTCCGAAAAAATACTCACGCTTGACTAAAATACGTGCATACAATCGTAGGCTTTCCATTTTTCTTTTGGGATTTGCCCGTTACAAATAGATTAGAAGAATCTCTTGTATCAATCTTCAAATCGTAAATACTGCTATATCTTTGTTTCTCAGCACTGTCTCCTTCAGCTTGACATTCACGAAGCGTTTTAGTTTTTTTAGTTTTTTTAATAGATAAAAGTTTACGCCTGTTTGGACAATTCGACTTCTCAGAAGTATTTTTAACTGGAACCGGTACATTATTATTAGAATTTTTCAAAACATTGTTTTTAGCAGATGGCAAATTTTCATCATCGCTGCTATCTATTATACTTCTCATTAAATTATCAAGTTTTTTATTTTTATCTTCATTTTCTTTATTTTTGGTTTCCACTTGCAGCGGTAGATTTGGAATATTTTCTTTATTTTTAAAATCTAATCTAAATTCGTTATCGAACAATTGCTTGGATTTTATTTTTTTCTTGTTTAAAAGACGAGCGGGAGCGCTTTTTCGATGATTTGTCACAATTGACGGGGTTGGAAAATCACTAACTTCCAAAGTGTCATTAGGAAGCAACAATTTTTGTAATTTTTTACACGTTACTGAGGTTAAATTGAGATTTTCCTTGATTTCATTTAGCAGTTCAATTTTGAACACATCATCTGCATTACATTTTGATGGAGAAAACAGCCTAAAACAAAATACCTACAATATAGAAAGCACACAGAAACAAAATAATTGAAAACATATCCATATTATCAACCTTTTCAGAGTTTTCAAAGGCACAGGAATAATTATATTTCCATCTGAAGTAGTGTTAAATTTATTCAACGATTCGACTAGATTTTCTCTCGCACTAGGTTGTTTGGCATCAACTTCGTTCGAAATACATTCCGCCTATTTCAAATTATTTTTGGGACATTAAAATTACATCTGCCTAGCAGACCTAAAATTTTTTAGTTCAACGTACAACTTCAATCGGGTCGCACTGTCCAACTTCGAACCAAAATTCTTTCCATTCTGTTTGTAGTTGATGCAGGAAACTTTGAGTGTATGAGTAATGCGTGTCAGATAATTTAGCCATACAAAAGTGGTGAAAGTTATCGCTGAAATATTTGAAAAAAAAAATTCATTTGTAAAAAGATGAATATTGAAATTCAATATTACTTAATGAAATATAACATCTTTCATTATCACTTACTTTTTTTTCGATGGTGCGAATAATTTCAGCTTCAAACTTCAAGATGGTAATTTTTAAACTTTCCTTTATTTCCGTATGTTTAGGTTTGTGAAAAAGATTATACAAAATGTGAAAAAAAATTACACGAAATAACGTAACGGCTTTTTTCGAATACGGCAATGTGGCAGCAGCAGCTGCAGATAAGAAGGTTTACACACCGGGATTTACGCAGGTTTACCGGGTTTATCAAACGAAAGAAAAAATCGCATCAGTGTTGCAAGTAAAGAAAATATATTATTTCTCTATCAACTGTTATAATTATTTTACGTGTTTATGACTCTAGCAATATCAAGTATAAAGATGTACCTAATAAGATTTAACTATATTCTGTGTTTTATGGATAGATCTAAAAAAAAAATCATACTCAGGAAATCAGGATATGCCTTCTCTATGAAAGAAGAAAATTTCAATTTACAAATCCTCAAACATTCTTCAATTTTTACATCCGCAATTATGACCGCATATATCATTGTATCGTTTATATTATCGATATTCATTCAAATAAAATCAGCACGAAATACTTTATATTGACGGATTCCCCAAGTAATGTTTCACTTAAGTATAGACGTATAGGTGTATCGAAGCTGAAAATTTTCACTGTGATTTTTTCAAATTTACTTTGGAAATTGAACAAAGATCTAGTGATGAGTTCAAGTTTTATATTAGTTGGTAAGCACATCAAAATAGATAAATATACAACGTTACACATAAAAACATTTCATGCACCTTCACCAAACATAGCATAAAAAAAATAACATAAGTTTTGAATTTTTTGGGAAACCTCAAGTGCTCTTTAAAATTGTGATGGTTATTTGTAGCGAGTAAAATCGCGAGGATCTATTCTCCTTTTCTTTTTCGCCGTACTTGTAAGAACCTTTTGTTTGTATCTTATTAGTACTTCTTTGTGGGTACATTTTATTTTTATTTTTCGTTTGATTAACACTTTGATCTAAACAACATAAATTATTAATTTATTTTTAACATATAATTTCCTTCGCAGGTAAAATAAACGAAAAAATGAAACTTTAAAACCTCTCTAGATACTACGATGATGATCCTACACCTATTCAAACATCACTTATTCGCAGGGAAAATTCTCATAAGGATTATTAGTTTTTTAATTAAAACAGTAAATTAAGGCTTAGTTTATAATCATAACTGATAAGCATTTACCATTTAACGATTTTTTTCTCTTCATACGAGTGATATCAAATGTGAACACAGATATGTGCATACTTGTTCTCGTGTTCCCAGCGGTAAATTTTTTTTTCTTGTTCAAGCCATTTCAATCAAAATGGCGTTTTCACATTTTTTCCCTTCAATATTTGGTATGTCAAAATAAAAGTAACTTTCTCATGTGTATGCTTATAAATGAATTCGCTTTCTACAATAATAATGCTTCTATCATAACTTTCAGTGTTCAAATTTGCTGCTTCTCTAATTACTTACACTTACTTACTTCTTTTATCAGCAACTTGCAAGGTAAAAAGTCGAAATTAATTCCGGAAAAAAATCGAAAATAATTCCGGAAACAGTCGCAAAAAACTCCCGAACTTTTTCTATTGTACCTAGAAAGCTACTTTTTTTTAAAAAATCGAAAGGTTATAACGTGTACTATTAGTAAAAAATTCTGAATTCCGAAAAAATAGACCTTAAAGCCCCCAAAATTTGAGATGAATTTTTAAAATTTTGCTTTCTTCAACTTTTGATCCTATATATCCGCAAATAATAAAGTAGTCGTGTTTTTTTACATGACATTTTAAAGAGGATGAAATTCAAAATAGGTTATAGTCAGATGGGCTCATTTTATCATATGACATCACAATAAAAAGTTTTCGACCTATTATGTACCTCCACGACATTCAAGTGCGATTACTTAAAAAAAGTAATATTAAAATAAAAAACTATAGATACATAGTTTCAGCGGTGTATTTCCCTACAAACCAAACCAAGCCATGGTTTGGAGCGGCAAAATTTTAGGGGCGGCATTTTTTGAAGGAAGGGAAAAAAGAGGAAGAAAAGAAAGGAAGAAAGAAGGAGAAGAAGAAGAAGAAAGAAAAAAAACTGTAGGCCTACACTAAACATTCCGCACTTTTAGGGTGATTTGGGATAGCAGATATTTTGGTAGCATACGCTGTGCACGGCACAACCCACCAACCACGCGTATACACAGCTCTCTGTGAAAAGTCGAAGAAAGATAATGTAAAAAATTGTTTTGCTTTTGTAATAATTTTATAAATGAGTAGATGTTTTGTATTTTTGACATTTTAGGTCACTGAGTGATAGACAGATGGATATGTATAATGAAATAAATATAGGTCTACTATTTTTTTTTTTTTTTTTTTTTTTTTACAAAAAATACGCAGTGCAAAAGAAAAATTTTTCTTCATCCTCAATTTCCATTTCTGGTTCTGTCGCGAGGTAAAAACTAAGAAACGTAGAAATCAGTAAAAATCATTATTCAGAAATTATTATTCAGAAATTATTATTCAGAAGAAAAAAAAAGTTGCTATCGCTCCTATAACTCGGGGCCTTAGGGGCGGAAGGTGATACTTGGTTTGTAGGCGGCAAAACCTTAAATCCGCCGCTGCATAGTTTATAAAATCGGTTCGAAAGTTCAATGTAGTATCGTAAAATTTTCTATTTTCAATTTCGATGTCATCGGCCTTTCTGCCACATTTTCTATAAAGTTACGAACTAAAGTACAATAAAAAAGTGTTGTATTTCCGACTACTTTCGCATCTCAAAAACGAGATGTAAAATATTTACCTATATATTTTTTTTCGATATAACGCTTAAGCAGATTCCAAACACATAATTTATACATCTATCCAAAAAATAATAAAATAAAAAATGAAATAAAAAATCAGAGTTTTTTTTTTGAATTTTTACAAAAACGCAAAACTCGTAAATAAAATATTCTAATCAGCAAAAAACGAAAAAGCAACGTTTTGCCGTCGTGCATGGCATGCTTGATGATGCCAAAGTTGCTTTTTCGTTTCTTGTTAATTAAAACGTTTTATTTACGAGTTTGCGTTTTTGTAAAAATTCAAATTATGTAATATTTTTTTCCCTTTAATTTTCCTCACAAAAAATCATAGTGTCTTCCACCCGCCCCCCATTGCAGGACTTCACACGGCTACAACGGGTAGCTGAGAGGGTAAATTTCAAAGGCAAAACTTCTTCATTTTTTTACGACGATGAAAGGCAAAAAGTGTTGCACAAACTGACGATTAATGATTACAAATGGTCGGAAAGGTGATGATTTGAAGACTCCCACCTGACTGCGGCCTATTTTTTCTAATGAGATAGGCTGTAATAGCCATAATTATTACAAAAAACACAGCTAATAAAGACTAATTAAACATCAGTTATTCATAGGATAAATTCCTAGAAGGATTATTAGTTTTCTAATTGAAATAGTAAAATAAGACTCGGTTTATAATCACAACTGATAAGCATATGCTATTAAACGATTTTTCTATCTTCATGCGAGTTACATCAAATGTGTACGCAGATATATGTATATGGATAGTTGATCTCATATTCCCGAAGGTGATTTTTTTCCTCTATCATAGTCGTGTTCAAACCATTTCAATCACAATGGCATTTTCATATTTTTTTTCTTCAATATTGGGTATGTCAAAAGAAAAGTAACTTCATTCTTATACGTATGCTTATAAGTAAATTCGCCTTCTAAAATAATGATACTTCTTCTATAACTGTTAGTGTTGAAATTTGCCATTTCTCTGGTTATTTATATTTACTTACTTCCTGTATATCTATTGAGTACGCGGGTTGAAAAATACGACCGTGTTGAAAAATTTAGTTGTGTTTCGTTTTAGCTGAAATTTTTTAAATTGTTCATTTATATTGTAAAAACAGTGTAAAAATTTTTTGCGTCCAAAAAAAAAAACTGACAGTGCCTAATCCATAGTTCGTGCAGAACAATAAGTTATAAGTACTATGGTAATAAATATAATTATGTATACCGAAAATAGTTTTCAACTTCCTAATTACTGGTTTCGAAATGAGCATAGCTGTTGGGTATTCGTGCAATGATATATATGTACATTACGCCCAAGCTCTAATCAAAATGTGAAATGTATTCGTATATTATACATATAGGGTGATTTTGAATAAATTGTCAGTTCTTCACCAGTGTAATAAATTATACTACTCCTTGAGATGAACAAAAAAGGTCATATAGGTACAAATATTATCTATTTGTTCACACTTGAAACGGACGGCAAAAATGTTTTTACGCAATATTAGGCCATTTGGGAGCCCCAGGATAAATATGTTGAAAAGGCCCCGAGAATCGGTAGGGCCCCCCTCGTTATAATTTTTAACTTTTTTTGAGTGGATTGGAAACCTATCCAAAAAAGCAAAAAATTTTGATATAGAAATTTATAAAATTTAATATTTTAAAATTTTTTTAATTTTGATACGTATACATTGATTTTCACCCAACTTTGGAGATTATGTCCAAATTGCCGAAATAAAAAAAAATAGCTGACAATTTTTTAGAAATTTAGAGATCCAAATTTTTTTTTTTTATGTTATGTTATTAGTCTAGTCAAATTAGAACTTTTATTCGCAGTAATTGCCATAAAAAGTTTTTCTTCATTGGTAGTGGGACGTGTTTTAAACAACATACTAAAAGTCTCACTCCGTAGCCCTTGTGCGTCGCGTGCTAGCGTGTGAAATATGTCACGCCGCAGGGTTTTTTTACATTATCTCCATAAATATGCATTTTTACGCAAAAATAGTTCAGTGAAAAAATGTTCCGTATTAAATTTAACATAAAGTAAACTATTTATTTTTATCCCTGACCCATTATTTCGTCGAAAAAAGGTAGCATCTTTTACACCTATTTTTCACGCGACCCATCTATACGTTGTTTTGCAGCCGTTTTTTGGCGTTATCTTCGCGAATATGCATTTTAAAGCAAGAATAGCTCAGATAAAAAAAATTTCTCATTAAATTTGACATAAGATGGACAACTTCCTCATATTGAGTTGGAAAAAGATAACGTCTTTTTAGACCTACTTATCACACAACCCATTTATACTACACAGCTGTTTTACGACGAAAATGGAGCTTGCTTATGAGTTTGATCAGATTTAGCGTTTATTTTTACAATTTTTTCATTTCTTTATTAAAAAAACAACTTTTTGGAATTTACCAACTTATTTTCCATTATGGCGCAATATTTTCCAGTTGCGCTGTTTGTTTGATACTGGAGAAATTGATTACCTAGAAAAATTTTTGTATCCTGTACCCAATATGTTGGTCAATGTATGATGATGAATTAAGTAAAATTTCCCGATATGGCGATTTAAGTGGGTACCTATACCTATCCTACTATCAATATTAAATATAAGCAGTTGAGTTGAATTGAATTAATTAGGTATTAAAGATAAATTTGCTGAAGTTTCTTCTATTATTTTCTAACCTTTATTTGTACCGAATTATATGACTTAATTACAAGTCTTATCATACTAAAAGAGGCCCCACTCCAAAGGGGCCCACTACTCGGGGCCCCAGGATATTATCCTGAGTCGTTACACGGTGAGCACGCCCCTGGTCTCATAAAATGTCATACAACAATTTTGGCTTGCATCAAAAATTGAAGTTGTTATGGGACTTCAAAATTTAAAAATTCTCACATTTAATTTCATTCTGTTCTCAAAGAACGCAAATTTACGCCTATCTTCATGACCTACTTCGACTAGGTTTACATTTACGCGTTAGAATAAAATTTTTCAAAACTCGTTCCTGTTTCAATTCCTTTCATCTGATTCAATGACCAATGAAAAAAAAGGATGCTCATTTTTTTCATACGCTTAGCAGTCCAAGTAGACTATGAAAGGTGACATATTACATTGGCGTATGTGAAGGTGCATTTCCCCGGCACCCCCACTCCGGAATTTGGAAATCAAACTTCCAGCACCCCCAAATTATTTTGGGTATACCTCGGGAAGGAGAGTAGCACAAACGACGCGGTTTGCGGCACAAACCAGCACAAACCAATACACCAAGTTTCATTTCCAAATTCCGGAGTGAGGGTGCTGAGGAAATGCACCTCAAATTGAATCCCAATATAGGGTATCCTTAGAGAGAGGCATTAACCCTGTCAGTCCTTTAATGGTTTCCACGGATAAATTTATAAAGCTTTTTATTACAAGGTGGGAGGGGGCCCCCAGATAAAAACACCACCATGAAATTTCACCAAGGGCCTAAATTGGTGTCGGAAATAATCAATTTAGTAAAACCACAAATCTCCATTTCCGACATGAAAACTATAGATATTTTGTGAAACTTGCTGTTGAAATGTTCAGTGATGGCAACTGATTAAAAAGAATAAAAGCATTTATCACCATACTCTGTATTCGAATTTTAGTAAAAAAAATTTTGTGTGTTTCAGTAAAAAAACTCAATACTTCATGTTAATATTTTGAAGAAAGAAATTGCTGAAAGAACAAAAGCTTTAGAACATAATGAAGTAAAAAAGATAAAAAAACGAACACAAATGGGAAATTTTTATTGAAAAAATTGCAATGTCGGAATTTGATTTTCAAGGTAGCTCTACATTCCAACATAAGTTATGTGTTTCCGACAGATAATGAAATACGACTGGCTGGGAAGATAGTATAAAATATTTCAATTTATCAGAAACATACAATACATCAATGTAGTTAACAAAAAGATCTCTAAATATACTTCAAAAATTTTTTCATAAAATTGGAAAATTAAAAAATTGGTTTGAATACACAAAAAAGTAGTGCCATAATTCCTACGAATGACTATACAAATATTATTCTTGCTTTTGCATTTTATAATATTTCCTATAAGCAGTTCATTTTGTTTAAAAGCATAATTTCAATAACGAAATGCCTTTGTCGGAATTTTTGACATACCTAATAATTGTTGTAATTCACGAACATGGGAGGGATAGACGAAAAAGTAGTGACAAAGTTCTGACGAAGAAATTTATGAAAATCATTTCTGCTTTTGCATTTTTTACGTAATATTTACTGTGAGCAGTTAATTTTGCTTAAAAGCATGACTTCAAAAATGCAATTCCTTTATCGGATTTTTTTACATAATTTTGCTGTAGTTTTCAAACAACGGCTGGATACAGAAAAAGGTAGCGACAAAGTTTCGACAAGGAAATATTATAAAAATCTTTTTTTGCTTTTGCATTTCTTAGTATTTACTATGAGGAGTTCATTTTGCATAAAAGCATAATTTAAAAGTCTTAATGCCACTTTCGCATTTTTCGAGGAAGTATATATGAAAAAATACTAAGAAATGCAAAAGCAAAAAGATTTTTACAATATTTCCTTGTCGAAGCAAACTGCTATTGAAATGAAGAACGCACTCGGTCATTTCCTTAGTTTTCATGTATAGTTTACCAACTTGTCATTCTCAGAAGATGAATATCGGCTGTTTAAATGCAACGAAATACTATAGGTACTAGCATCTTTCCACCAAATCAGTACAATGGTGGAAGTCGCATTAAAGTTTAATTTTGATTAGATGAAGATTTTTTTTTAACCTTAACCATAACCCATAAAATCGGTTCGAAAGTTCATTGTTGCGTCGTGAAATTTTCTATTTTCAACTTCGATGTCATTGGCCCTTCTGCCTGTAGTACTTCTACCACTTTGGGAACCACTGATGCGTTTTGCAATTCGTCTTGAGAAGCAAAACATTCATTTTTTATTTTGATGCAAAGCTTAACTAGGTTTTTGAACGACAGAGGAGAGGGGAACATTCGAAACCATTAAAGTGCTTTCTTTTTTAATCTGAACAGTATGTAAGCAAAAGTTTAATTGCAATTCGTAAATTTTCATAATAAAAGCAAATTTTTGTAAACCCCAGGTAGGGTACTATTCCTTGAAGCTCTACGAGGTGCATTTCCTTGACCTCCAATGAGTGAGGTGCTGGATAGAAGGGGGCGCAATCGTATTTCATAACACTACCGAAAAAATATTTTCTTTTTACGATCGGCCAAAGTGTGAAATTTTATGCAAGTTGCACTTTCAAAATTATGGAATTTTGTGCTACTTTAACTACGTATTCATAAAATCGCAGCATATGGTTTAACGCAGTCGTGGATGGATTTTTCTTTTCTTTTTTTTTCACGATTGGAAAGAGTGTGAAATTCTACATACAACAGCAATTCTAAAACTATAAGGTGTAAGATATTTTAGTTTGCATACATAAATTCGTGCAAAGTATTTTTTCAATCCCAGGTACAATATGACTTCCTTAAAGCAAAGATTATACATACAGTATAATGAGATTTCATTATACCCAATATATTAACTTGATTTATTATTTATTGTTTTAGTCGTACTTGCCATAATTAAATGTTTAAATGCAGACGATCAATGGAAAAAGTACAAAGGTTACATACACAATAGCAATTATCCAATACAAATAGTCCACATGAAAAGCGATCGTTCGGTTTGTTTGGACTATGTAACCGATGGTCTTTCATATAGCGAACTTTTAGTAGCTCAGAAATACATAATAGATAAAACATTACTAATCGATGCTTTATTCAAGTGTGAATCAGGTGTAAAATTGATAACGTATGGTAGAAGATGGGGAAAGACGACAAATGTTAACATGATTAAGGAGTTCGTTGAAATTGAACTTGATAAAAACTATAAAATCAAGCCCCAACAAGAAACGAAGGCATATAAATTTTTTATGCATGGCAAGTTAACAGTAAACGAGAAAGAAATTTCTGTGAACCCTTCACTTATTTCTGAAAAAAAAGAACTTTGTGATGCATATTTAGCTACTCATCCCGTTATTCATATATCTTTCGTAAACCAGATGCACTTTACTTCGTACGATAAATTCATCAGCATGTTTAGAGAACGAATAAAAAAGGTATTTCATAAGCACTTATATATCGCAAAGCATTTAACAGAATTATCGACATCTGAGAATACTTTTAAAGCTGAAGTAGCAGGCGTAAACTTGAGAATGTTTCGTTCATTATACGATGAAAATGCAGAAGAATTCGAGTTAACAACCTCTTTACAAACTTTATCGAGATTATTATACGAATATCATGGGAAAAAAGTATTTATCTTTGTGGATGAATATGACTCAATTTACAACGAAATGTTTTTAAACATTGACTGTAAGCTCGCCGAGAAGGATACAATATCTATTCGAGGATTCATGGAGTCTTTTATAATTTCAACTTTTAAAGTTAATCCGTATTTAAAACAAGGTATAGTAACTGGCATATCTAGAATCGCAAAAGGAGATATGTTTAGCTATTTAAACCATATACAGAAATTCTCAATATTCAGTTCAGAAGTGAATCTTTTTTATGGTATTATGAAAGAAGAGTTAGAGTTGCTACTCAAATTATATCCACACATGGCAGGAGAAAAAAGTGCAATTTACTCAAAATACGACGGTTATCCAATTCAACAAGAAGTTTTTAATACTAGTGCACTTAATACTTTCGCAGTTACTCGATGCTTATGTACTGGAAAACTAGGTGACTACTGGTTCGATTCCGGAAACATACTTGAACTACTTAAAGCTTTCCTGTATGAAGATCATTTTCGTGATAAAATTAGATACTTACTATTAACTACAAATGCGAGTATCACAATAACATTTAACAGACTAAATTCTGACATCGATACTTTCATAGCTATGAAGAATTATGGAAAAGAAAAAACAAGTAACTCAATTCTTGCAAAAGATATGTTAAAACTATTACTGAGTACCTCATATCTATCCGGAAGGAAAATGGAAAATAGACTTTATGAGCTAACAATACCCAACGAGGAAATCAAAACACGTATTCATAAAATAGTTCTACACTTTTATATACAACAAAGACTTTTAAAGTCTGATGAGAAGGAACTCGAGGAACTGGAACTAAATTTTGAATCGCTTGTAGTAGGAGAAGATCCAGATTTAGAAGGATTTAAAGAAAAAATGAACTCTTACCTAAAGACCATTCCCACCCAGTTTGGAAGGCCCTATAAGAATTACACCTGGGAGGAAGAAATATTGGTTGTGAATGGGGAGTTATACCACGATATTATGACAAGCGTGGCTCTGTTGTTGCACCCTAAACAAATGGGCGTAAATTTTCGATACGGCAGCAACGATTTTAGACCAGATATATTCTTGCGATGGGAAAATCATATAGTTGTTATTGAAATGAAGTACGGAACTAGAGAAAATGATTATAAAGCATTACATCAATGTAAAAGCTATAGACCTGATTTGGAAAAGTTACTACAAGTAAAAGATGCAACTCTTTTTCGATACATAGTTATACGAGGGTACGAAAATAAAACTGTTAATATAATACTTGACGAAGAGAAACATAGTATAAAGAATGTCTTAGAAACAATTGAATGTACCCATGAAATGCAAAAGCAGGTAAATTTAAAATTTTTATTTTGTTTAATTTCTTTTTTTTAAGCGAGGCAAGTAATGAGCTAACAAATTTTTATTTATAAAATTTTCATGAAATTCAGAAATCAGAGACGAATAATTATTTTTTTTAGTTGGGGAAGAAGATTTTAATAAATTGTATTTATTACCGTTAAAATTATATTTTTTCACATCCTAATTTACAAAAGTTGAAGAAAGAAGTAATTTGTACAGTCGTATAATAAATAGGTTATGATTAGAGATAATAATTGAATGTACCTACTAACTCATTTTGTTGTACTTTAGGAACTTCGTTATTTAACTTACAAGAAATCAGAAAAGCTGAATATCATATTTAAACATAATGTCACAACATGGACAGCAATGAAACAAACTGGAGAAAGGGGATTAATAGATATAAAACATTGCGAACCAGAGAAGAAGGTTCGTACAAATGCACAATGCTAAAGTACTATTTTCATTAAATTACGAACATGTTAAATATTAACGTATAACTTCTTTATTCTAGAGGTAAAAAAATCTTCTAACAAATTACCTGAACCATGTAAGTACATTGTATTTTTCGAATGATATGGTGTTGAAGTTTGTGTTTCCTTAAATCTAAAGTTTTTCTAGACTTTAGAAATCAATACTTAGTAGCTTTTTCTATGATTATTTGTATTAATATTAATGTCATAGAGATATCTACGTACGTTTGAAATTCCCTATTTGAATAATATAATTCATATTGATGCTAAATCGATTTTCAACTATTTCAATACCGATCTCGAAGATGTATATATATGATAATTATCTATACGACTTTGATTCTCCAATTGTAGTATAATATAAGCACAAAAATTATTGTCAATAATAATTATAATAGGTCTACGTATTCAGTTTGGTTTAAGATAAGAAATAATAAACATTACACGGCAAAATTACATTTGAAATTCAACACTTTGTGTGATACACTCTTGACATTTAGACACAATCATTTGGAAAAGGAATAATTGAATAAATTACTCTTTGATTGATAAGCAATTACACCCTTAACAATTTCCACAAACAGTTTGAATAAGTTGATAGAATTTGTTAGCAAATTATATTTTTGAATATGACTTACAAAGTACTTTTAAACTAAGCTGAAATTTTTTTATTTTATTTCATTTGTAATTCATTATTATCATCTTTAATAAGTATTAGGTATATTTTTTTCAAATGCTAATTTATAGAGCTTGACACCTATTTTATGAACGAGGTGCGATAAGAGTAAAATGATACTAGGAGGGGAGTGGGGACTAGACTTGAAATGATTACGAGTTACTCGTCTTGGAGCTATCCCTAACAGCACACTTTATATATTTGATGTACCATTGATAGAAAATATGTCTGGTATATCAAAATCAAAAAGAGATATGTATCGGATATCAAATAAATATTTGTACATGCCTGAGAGCAGCAATATTTTATTGCGATATTTATATGATGTAAATATGATATTCAAAACGACAACTTTTTTTGACATTTCTGAGCTTTAAATCTGATATGAATATGATATACTCAACAAATCTCTTTTTCCACTAGAATTTATAGAAATCTCGAGATATCTGATTGATGTATTTTACATCTGATTACATGTATATATTTATTGATATATCAAATGAATATCAATTCTAAATAATTGTATGATAATCATATCCTATACTTTTTAAATTTAACCGTTATTGATTTAGTTTCATTTTCGTATCACATAATAGTGTAGTGCGTTTTAGTGATTTAAAAAAAATATGAATTCGCAATAACGGGTGTTGAAGTGTTGAATATGGTGAAACCTCAAAATGAATTCGCCATTCATGACGGGAAAAACATTACGAAAAAACATTACCTACATAGAGGATTACAAACTTTTGAAGAAGAAGGTAAGAAATATAAATTATTGTAATTTTGTGACCAATATATTCTTAAAAATTTCTTGGTTCACATATCTTCTTATTATCAAAATCAAAATGTACGCACTCAATTGATTCCTTACATATCAACGCAAAAATCTGCTAAAATTCATTTTACATAATTTCCAAATCAATATTAAAAGTATTTATAGAATTATCTTTTACACCAATTTCTTATAAAATCATACTATAAAACTAATTAGAAGTGTAAATAAATCCACAGTTTCAAGTTATACGTTATTTAAAAATATAAGTTTTTGCACTGGTGTGTAATAAATCAATTGCGCGCACAGTATAACGCTGAAAATTTAATCATTGATTTGAGTATGTACCTATCTGATGTGAAGAGTAGAAATACGTTTTCGAATTTACTATTTTTCTGAAATAAGTTTTTTTATCCATTTATTATTATTTTTTTTATTAAAAATACTTTTTGAAAGAAATTTTTTATGAACAAAAATTATCAGATTTTCTAAATAAAAAAAAAAATTAATACTTTTTAAAAATTTTCGAACGCCTCGAGTCATTGTTGCTGTAAAGGCATTAAGAAAATCGATAGGATTACTCGAAGTTTGATTATTCAAAAAGGAATTGTAACCAACACTTTCCTTCTTTTTTTTTTTGCAAATTTCTCATTGAAAATAGACGACATCTTGAATTTTTTAGATAGATTTTTTATTTTAATCAGAACACTCTTTGACGTAAGTTGTCAAGTTTTTTGTAAACAAAAATTTTCTGAATAATTTAAAAAAAATTTTCATGTTAAGATTATTCGAAATATGATTATTAAAAAAAAAAAATTAACCAACAGTTTTCTGAATTTTCAAGAATTTATTTTGAAAATTTCTCATTTTCAAGAAAAAACACTTTTGTTCCAGGTAATTTTTCAAGGAAAAAAAAAAACAATTTTTGAAGTTTTATTATAAAATTTCTCTAAAGAAAAAATCTCGAACATTTTTAAAAAGAAAATCCCAACCTTATTCAAGAAAATTAGAAAACCATCTATAAATTTTTCAAAATGAAATAACTTTTATAATCTATTAATTTTTTGAAAAAAGTTCTCTATTTTTTTAAAAATTGAACTCTATTTTAAAAAGGTAACATTGACTTAATTCTTTTCATAAAAAATCTCACTTTTTGTAGTCTTTTTGTTATTCAAAATCTCAAAAAGCTAAAAAAAAATTCATTTTTGTACACGTTTTTTCAATTTCAGAAATTAAATTCAGAATCAAAATCAGAACAACTTCCTGATGCAATTTCATCTGAAACGCAACCTACTAATAATAGCTACATTCAATTTGATGAACTATTTTCTGAATTATCCTCTTCTCAATTTAAAGATTGCCTGCGCCGCCATTGATAACTTCAGGAAGCGATAATTCCAATATGACGCAAACCAATTATTGGAATCATTTTTATTGGATCTGCGTTTTTGCCTAAATTTCAAAGTATATTATGAACTGTTGCTTTCTCAACTTATACTTGGTCTTCGACATATTCCTGCTCAATATAAGACTGTTTTACTTAATGAGTAGATAAGTATCTGTAATGTGCATATGATGTATCATAGTTGTGTACCTTTGTTATACTTACTTTTGTAAATTTGAATTACACACAATAAAATTGTGAACATTGAAAAAACCTTCCTTGATTTTCAATTTGTAATGATAATTATGGGTGGATGTAGTTCTCCACTAATCCTTTTGGAATTCTTTTTAAGGGAAGTAAGTTGGGTAACGTTGCGTATGGAAAATTTCACTCGGAAATGCTACCAACTTATTTTCTGATAGAAATCTTAAGGGCAAATAGATATTAAATAATGATATTTAATTGTCCTTAATTATGTTGTGCCGTCCTCCCTGTTCAAAATAACCTTTGTACCTGATGTCTAATTAAGCGCCCATTATGCATACTTTTTTGCATAACCTACCCTATCTCAACTTCCATAAGAGCTATGTAAATCTTTGATCGTTAAGTTCTGCGAGATCTACAGAACGAAAATTGATGAAATTTGAAGTATATACACTTTAAAAAAATTAGAATATAATTTCGTATGTTTTTTTCCAATTAATAACACAGTTTTTGAAAAAACTAAAATTTAAAATTGTCGAAATTTGAACACTTTGAATTATTGTTTTTTCCAAAAATAAGTAGTCAACTAATTGAAAAAAGCTTTACACATTTTTTTCTAATAGGCTTAAAGTATGTATGGGTATTTCAAATTTCATTAATTATCGTTCAATACATCTCAGAACTTAACTATCAAAGATTTACATGGCTCCTAAAGAAGTTAAGACAGGGTAGGTTAGGCAAAAAAGTACATGCAGAATCGACCCTTAATTAGACACCAGGTATAAAGGTAATTTTGAACAGGGAGGAGGGGACAATATAATTAAGAACAATTAAATATCATTATTTAATATCCATTTGATATTTGGTAAGACATACTCATATGTATATCCATTTGATATACATTGGATTTTGAGTAATAACAAACATATATCAAATGGATATGTATGATAATCACAGTAAATCAAATATACATCAATAGAATATCTATCATTGATATTAAAAATATACTGATATCCATTTGCTTGAAATAAGCTACTTATTTGACAGAATTTTCGCATTTTGAATATGAAATAAAAAGCGGATTGATGTCGTTGATATCCATGTGATATTCCGGCTATCAAGTGAAAATATCTATTCGATATCAAATAGATGAAGTGTGCTGTTAGAGAAATACCTACTTATCGCACCACTAACTGCACTGTAAGCTTTGATATAATCAATTCAATATAATTACGTATTGTTTATCCTTCATCATTCATGGTAGCATAAAATTAACACCTACCTAATTTTTACTTTTTATTTATTTGCAGTGCAAACATCCGAAGACGTTCAGCCACCCTCCACTTAAATGAAAGTGATCATCAAAAATCATAACTCCACGCTAACTTTGGTACAAAATGCAGTTTAATTTTTACCGACTGCGTACCAAAATAGAAGTTAATGTATATCGTTTCTTCTATTTCCGTATCTTACGATTTTTTATACCATAATAACTCTCTGTTGTTTCAACAATTAGAGAAAAATCTCACGGATATAATATCATTAAATTTTACAAAATATCTTTACCAATATTTCCGTAACCTATAATATCTGCATCCTTAGTGTGTCAAAATAAAATGAAACATTATGTCATCGCGAATTCTTTTACCTACTTATACTGTAATATTTCGTTTATCTAATCTGAATAAATGAAAAATAATATACAATATTGGCATGTTTAACAGAAAATTGATTGATAAATATTCTGATACATCTCATTTTCCAACTCAAATTTTATATAGGCATATTGTTTATCTGAATCATTTCCAAAAAAAAAAAAGATAAAATGCAGTTTATTCGAAATTCGAAGTCATTGGTCAAAATTTGACTCCGACTCTGAACTTAATTCTATATTATAACAATTAGTCAAATATCATCTTCAACTCTGTTCAACTTTTGAAGTTAATTTAAAATAATTTTGACTCCGAACCGGGAACAGCTCTCAATCCTTGATTTTTTCATCCCTGAAATACGATCCAGAGTGCCCATGAATGCGCTGTGTCTAGCTGATTTTAACACCACCAAGCGCCAAATTCTCTTCATTCACAAAAAAGTATTCGATATTTTATTTCTTTCCATTTCTTTTTACCAGATTAAGAAATTAACGCAAAAAATAATTGCTTCTCTATGATTTCAATCCATAACTTACAAGATTATGAATGTTTTTAAGCTTCTATCGTTTCATTCTAGTTTAATTTTACAATACTGATTTTGGAAGAAATAAATTTAAATCAATCAAATAACCAGTAAAAAATTGTTTAAATCATGGAATTAATTAGCTTAAGAAGCGACCTTTTTGTTTGAATTTTTTTGAAGGTTGATAGAAGATATATTGGAAATTAATACTAGTTAAAGTAAAAAAAGGAGTAGATAAAAATAATAGAAAAAATTGTAAGCAAATGAAAAATAGCATTAAGCAATAGCAACAAAAGTATTCGGACAGATATCATTATTGGGTTTTTCCTTTCAATTATTCAAGCGCTAAAGAATATGAGTCACCCTCATCACTTGATATTTCCTATAATGGTTCTCCTACTATTCATTTACATTCTCGAACTTCAGTTTTGAACACTTTTCTTATGAAATATTCGCGATGATTCGTAAAAGTAAAAATACTAGTTTTGATTTAAGACCATTGGTAATTTTAAATAATACCAAAGGTTTATCGTGTGTTTGAATAATAATAATTATTAATTCTATAATTAAATATATTATAATAGGTAAAAATCTATTTATAATTCTTATAATTATATGACCTAAAGTTATATTAATTATTAGACGTATAGAAAGAGTAATAATTTGAATAAAGAATCTATTTAATTAAATTAATGAAAAAAATTAAAATAGTTGGTGTGTTTTTTGGTGTTAAATTTATTCTTGACTTTTATATACTTGCCCCAAAGCGCTCCAAACTCCACCTCAGTCACCAGATTTGAATCCAATTGAAAATTTGTGGGATCATTGGGACGTCGAAATTAGAAAAACCGCAATTTTAAATAAAGATCACCTAAAAACTAGATTACGAAAAGAATGGGAAAAAAGTAGCATAGATTACTTGCGGAAACTGGTTCATTCCATGCCAGATTGATTGAAAGCCGTTATAAGCAGTAGAGCATGGCATACCAATTATTAATTTTAATTTTTTTCAGTGATTTTATTGTTTTTTTAGAAGCGTCCGAATATTTTTGTTAGCATTACTTTATGTAATCTTTTGTTTCAATACTATTTTTTTAATACTTTTTATTAATAAATTTGTTTGTAAAGTAATATGCGTTAATGACTACGCATTTCATCAATATCACCAAAAAGAAATGAAAAAAGATCATTTCTTCACTGTATTTTTAACAAATAAGTAAAAATATTTGTCGTGTCCGAATATTTATGGGTCTCACGGTATACCTATATACCTAGAACCAAAATTAATTGAAGTGAACTTCCTAACCTCACCAACTGTTGATAAATTTTTCTAGCTCTTCAAGTATTATATATTCATTTGTGAAATCGACTTTGAAAGCGACAGAAGCTGAAAAGTATGAAGTTTTTCATAGTTTTCGATCCTAAGGCCTTGTCTGTGACACTCAACGATTACAGCTCTGAAAAATCGCGCACCGCTACTGCTACATGTATACCGTGCGTCCAAGTGATTCGCGTACAATCAGTGCAAACATCTCAATTTATTGATAATATCACCAAAGTTAAACTACAATTTCTAAATCACAAATTATTTTCAAAATTACGTTAATGAATTTTAAGGCTGATAAATTCATTTCAACTGCATTACAATTTCTCTGCATTAAAAGAAATCAAATTTAAATAATTGGAAAAGAGATTTTTTCGCTGATTGTACCCGAATCACTTGCAAGCACAGTATACAATTATATACGTATAACATTTATGTATACCGAAAAGTTAGACATTTGTTAAATGATTACAAATGGTCGGAAAGGTAATGATTTGAAGAATGGGGTAAGCTGCTGAATTGGGTGGTTTGCTGTAATCTTACTCCTCCTTGAGGGATGGAGTTAAGGAGCGCGAATAATGTGATTAATGAGTACAGCTGCGACGCGTTTAGCTAGATCGTTGTCACTCACGCGTAGCTCTCACTGTCTGAGTCCACCCTGCTCAGACCAGGTTCTCAGGAAAGATGATCTCAGTACAAACGACGACAATTAAACAACACTTGTCGGATACGATGTATTAATGAATACAAACACAACGATATAATTGCAGATAATACTTTCTCAGCTCTCGGTGAGCCACCCGATCGCGAAGTAACCAACGAGTACAAAATAACACGCGAGAGTTAACTAACTAATATATCGACAATGGACTAACGGGCGAAAGATAACTTAATACAGCTCGTAACTATAATAGATCGAGTACTATCTACAGTCGATTGAATACGAATACTGCACGGGTAACTAGATACTAACTTACTGTGTACGCAGCTCGGTAGGTTCCGAGTGCGACACTTATCCTACGCTCGTAGTGTTGCCACTATAGGGAAACTCGGGGTGGGCGAACCTCCCGGTTCACTGTAATAGCTATAATTTTTACAAAAAATTCAGCTAATAAGACTAATTAAATATCAGTTATTCATTGGATAAATTCCTAGAAGGATAATTAGTTTTCTAATTGAAATAGTAAAATAAGGCTTGGTTTATAATCACAACTGATAAGCATTTGCTATTAAACGATTTTTCTATCTTCATGCGAGTTACATCAAATGTGTACGCAGATATATATGCATAGTTGATCTCGTAATCCGGAAGGTGATGTTTTTCCTCGATCATATTCGTGTTCAAACCATTTCAATCACAATGGCATTTTCATTTTTTTTTTCTTCAATATTGGGTATGTCAAAAGAAAAGTAACTTCATTCTTATACGTATGCTTATAAGTAAATTCGCCTTCTAAAATAATGATACTTCTTCCATAAGTGTTAGTGTTGAAATTTGCTATTTCTCTGGTTATTTATATTTATCAACTTCCTGTATATCTATTGAGTACGCGGGTTGAAAAATACGACAGTGCAGAAAAATTTCGTTGTTTTCGTTTCTGCTGAAACTTTCTTACATTGTTCATTTATATTGTAAAAACGATGTAAAAATTTTATTTGCGTCCAAAAGTACTATGGTAATAAATATAATTATGTATACCAAAAATAGTTTCCATCTTCCTAATTACTGGTTTCGAAATAAGCATTATATAGCTGTTGGATATTCGCGCGATGACATATACGTACATTACGCCCAAGCTCTAATCAAAATGTGAAATGTATTGGTATATTATACATATAGGGTGATTTAGAATAAATTTTCAATTCTTCACCAGCGTATACTACTCCTTGAGATGAACAAAAAAGGTCATATAGGTACAACAATGATCTATTAGTTCACACTTGAAACATACGGCAGAAATGTTTTTACACATTATTAGTATCATAAAATGTCATACAACAATTTTGGTTTGCATCAAAAATTGAAGTTGTTACGGGGCTTCAAAAATTAAATTCTCACATTTAATTTAATTCTATTCTTAAAGAACGCAAATTTACGCCTATCTTCATGACTTACTTCGACTAAGTGTACATTTACGCGTTAGAATCAAATTGTTCAAAACTCGTTCCTGTTTCAATTCATTTCATTTGATTCAATGACCAATGGAAAAGATGGATGCTCATTTTTTTCATACGCTTAGCAGTGCAAGTAGACTATGAAAGGTGACATATTACATTGGCGTATGTGACTGACGAATATTATTGTACTCACTTTTCCCAATTGTAGACATAATGCATCAATGTTATGACACTTCGCCAGGAAGGAAATTTTTGAGAAATATCTTTTCATCTTGTTAGCTTCTCACTTTAATACAAAAATTTTCATATCGTCATCGAGGGCAGATAAGGAACTACCATTCACGCTAAAATGTAAAGAACATCGTTTAGTTTTAATGATTAAAAAAAATTTCCTTTGGAAGAGACGAATGGAGAGATATGAGGATATTAATAACGAAGAACATGGTGGAGATGGTGTTTTTTTCCTTATCAAGGTCACATATTTTCATCGATAAAATTTCCATTTCGAAATCAAAGTTACACAGAAATTACTTTTCTTATCATCAATAAATTGGTAAAGGGAAAACTATATAGGGAAGGCGATTTCTGAACTTATTAAAAAAAAAAAAACTAATCAAACTCACGATTTCTTCATCAGTAAAACTATACTATAATATTAGATAATATTCTTCACATTTTGGAGTAAACTGGACATTTTTATCTACCCTGGATGACGACATAAAAATTTTTGAATATGCCCACTATCGAGATAAAAAGAATATTTTCAAAATCTTATTCATGAGCAGGAAAACCGTCAGAATAACACTTATGTACGGTTTATTATCCCTCATCTCTCCCATCCAAGTCATCCACTCTCGGTGTATTTGCTTGAGGACTTATTATTGTTGCACTAAGACTACAACGTTAATATCAAAGAAAACTGGGTAGCAAGTAGAAAATGATTATAGTACGGTAACTAGCACCCTAAAAATGAGAAAAGCGTGTTGGTTAATGAAGAACCCTCCCCCACTTAGAAACTGATATCTCGCTTATATGAGATCGAATTGAAAAACCGCTTTAGGAGTTCCCAAAATGGCGGAAGTGCAACACATTTTTCATTATATTTTGTTTGGTAACTCCTGTTGTAGGTGTGGTAAAAGGACGAATGAAGGCTTACGTTACTTCTAAGTAGTTTTACTCTCAGAATAGTGTAGTATACCAAGTATTTAAAACCCACTTTCACCCTTACTACAGCAGGGTTTCTTAATATTGAAAATGGAAAATTTTAGGATACAACATTGAACTTTCGAACTAATTTTATAGATTATGGTTAGATTAAAAAAAAAAAAACAAAAAAAACATGCGTAACATAACATATTTTGACAATATGATAAGAATTTCAGCGATAAGCGAAAGATTTTTGTAGATTCTGCGGAACTAAGATATTCAACGTTGAACATTCCAAAGTGAAATATCGTGTTAAGCAGTTTTTAGCTGAGTAAATCGAAGGTACTTTATAGCAATGATTCGTAGCGAAGATTTTATTCACGAAGATATAGAAACTAGCTCCACTAACCACATATTGAATGTCCTAAATCCAAAGCGGTGTGCTGGGTAGTCCATAGAGAGGCGAAGGTGTTTGATCTAAAAACAAAAATTATTTTTTCGCTTCATATATTTGGGATTTGATTGTAAGGCAAAAATAGCTCGGTGCAACGCACAAATTTCACATCAACATTTCTTATCTATGACCCATAGGTGGGGAGTCGTGGGTCTTTAAAATCTGATACTCGAGGGGCTCAATTACAATATTGATATAATTGTTATGCTATGCGGTGTTGTATGTATATGCAAATGAAAAATGCATACACGACGACTTGTGGCTACATTCCAACCCAATCACGAGCCTATGAAAATCGCAGATCCCTCACGTCACCTCAAATGCATACCTACCCAAGTGTAAATAATTTTCATGTGAACCAAATAAGGTAGGCTTTTGAAATCTACCCACTCAGCTATCTTTTATGATCGTGTCAAGTTCTGAAATAAGATGAAGAAGATACGCTACTTTTACTTATCTTATTTCTTACATCAAGTATTTTGATTCGCAGCGTGATAACACTGACGAAAACGTGGAGATCCTGAATCAGTATCACCCACTGCTGGGCGCGTTCAGGTTTTTTTTGAACGGCGTTCGTTCCCGTTCAATGAAATTCTCAAATTTGACGTTCACGTTCCGTTCCGTTCACTGGCCAAAAAATTCCGTTCCGTTCAGCGTTCCGTTCAATTATTTCCAAAATTTCACGCGTTCCGTTCCCGTTCACATTCATGAACGCTTCGTGAATAGACGATTATATTGAACCAAATTGAAATTCTTCAAAACATCTGCTTTTCACTTTTACTAAACGCAATTCAACATTAAAATAACGAATAATTAACAGTCAGCCAATTACGCCACGAGAAGTACACCGAATGAATAGTGATAGTGAATACCACGACACAAAACTTGAGAAAGACGAAGTGAAGAAATAGAAAATTGAGAAAAAAAACTAAAAAGGGTAAAAAGACAAGTTTTTTCTTGAACGATAAATGAACGGCGTTTAAAATTTACGTTCAAGAAAATAAAACGTTCCGTTCCGTTCCGTTCCAACTTTTATATTTATCCTTCCCGTTCCGTTCATCGTTCGTTCAATTGATAAGAGAATCTCACCCGTTCCGTTTGAACGCGCGTTCCTGAACGCGAACGCGCCCAGCAGTGGTATCACCACACAACGAATCCAAAATACTCCTATTAAATTACTTGAGGTTTTTTCGCTAAGACGGTCGAAGATCAATGGGACGCACGGTATAAATTATGTGTTTAGATGTTCAATTTTTTTCTTAATTATTAACTACGTTAAAAATATATATATATATAAATCAATTACTCACGACTTATTGATCAATTTAAAAAAAAAAATCACTCATATCTTAATTTTTCATTCAATATTTCTTAATTATTTGATTACGTACTTTATTTAGTAGATACTCAAAAATCATAATTCAATCATAAGAACTATTTCATTTAAAAAAACTGAAAACAATAGAGACTTGAATTCACTATTAAAATTTATCGACTACACTGCCAAGCTTCTGAATTTAATTGATGAATACTGTTACATGTTAGATTTTTTTCACAAACGTTATCTAGAAAATTTGAAAGAAATGATTGAATATGCAATAATATTGATGAAGGAAAAACTGGTAAACGTATGTGTGTATACTGTATATATAAGTAATATGTACTTTCGAATTATTACGAAAATGGTTTCTGTCTTGCTGATATTTGCACATTCAAGCAGTATTATGTTTTTGTAAAATGTTGCGAGCAAGAAATCTAAACATAAGTAGCTAACTAGCTAACTATGCAAACGTTAATGTTCGATTTTGTAGATTAAAATTGATACCTTGCCCTTGTCTATATAACTATGCGCACAAGTCTACCGCCTATTTCATTGTACAATATATGTATTTTGATTTTTGAAAATAACCTTTAACAAGTTTGTTCTGATTAGAACTTGCAAGTAAGGAACTAGAACTTGTGTTCAATAAATGGTGTCCAGTGTCTACTATCCATTGTCCGGTGAATGACATTTTAATAAATTATGAGTATTTAAGAAAAATCGTTTAAATTTCGGCGGCTTTTTTGTCATTTTCGTGTGTTATGTTTAATGATCTTTCGAATGCAGCTACAAGCCTATAACGTTCAAATTATAAACAAAACTCACTAGGACAGTACCATTCGTTTCTTACGTATTTTGATTCTCGATCGATTCATTTCTGTATTACTCTCGTTCATTTGTATGTAGCACTGCGTTATACGCTTTGCACACGGCTTCAGTTTCTTTTTCGTCGTGGTGATTAATTTTAACTCGTTTCGACATTTTTCTTGGGAGTACAGAGAATTTAACTTGCATTAAACGGAAAGAATATACGGATCAAATTGAATAAAGTAAACTTAATTTTGGTTGTTCAATGAGAGAGTAATACAATAGAATGAACTGAGATTTCCATTTTGGCGAAATTAAATTCAGGTTTAGTACGTTATATGTCCAACGCTCCATCTCGGTGTTTTGCACGAGAATTGAAGCCAATTTCATCTCGTTAACAAATTTCTAGGAATAGAAAAGGAGGACAGGCGGGATGTGGAGAGTAATTCGAATTTATTATATTAGCGAGCGTAATAAGGAAATACAAGTTTTAGAAGACGCCAAATTTCATTAATACAACCACTTTGGAATCGCAATACTTTCCCACCAGTTTTTAGATTTTCTAGAAATTAATTTGTTCCATATCTCAGAGACTCAGACAAGGCTTTTTGACGATACCAAATTTTGTTAGGACAGTTATTTTTTAATAAATGCCTCACACAACCACTTTTTTTGAATTTTTTAATAAAAAATGTTCAAGATACCGTCCGTCGAACAAATCAAAAATATAACAGTACTTTGATTAATTAAATTCAGAAGCTTGGTAGTGTTGTCAATAACCTTTAATGGTGAATACAAGTCTATCTCTTGTTTCCAATTTTATTAAATGAAATAGTATCATTGAATTATGACTTTTGAGTACCTACTAAATGAAGTGATCAAGTGATTAAAAAATATAGGAAAAAAATTGAGCAACGAAAGATTTTTCTTCAAATGATCAAAAAGTTTTGAGTAAATTTTATAATTTCTTTTTTCTCGTTCAAAAATAAGTCAAAGTAAAAAAAAACCGTAATTGATAAAAAATAAATAAGAATCCAAATACATAATTTATATACCTACCCAAAAAATAATGAAATAAAAAATGAAATAAAAAATCGCAGTGTCTTCCTCTCCCACTGTAGGACTTCATACGGCCACAATAGGTAGCTGAGAGGGTAAATTGCAAAGGCGTACCTTCATTATGTTTTGAAGCTATTGCTCTTTCAGCAATTTCTTTCTTCAAAATATTAACACGAAGTATTGATTTTTTTTAACGAAACACACAAAAATTTTTTTACTAAAATTCGAATACGGAGTGGCGTGATAAATGCTTTTATTCTTTTTAATCATTTGCCATCACTGGACATTTCATAGTTTTCATGTCGGAAATAGAGATTTATGATTTCACTAAATTGATTATTTCCGACACCAATTTAGGCCCTTGGTGAAAGTTCATGGTGGTGTTTTCATCTGGGGGCCCCCTTCTAACTTGTAATAAAAAGCACCTGGATGCCGAGGATAATGCATTCGATTTTGCAAAACGCAAAAGCTCTATGTTGAAGTTGAAGAATATCTTTTAAAATTTTATCATCAAATTGAAACAAAGTTGCGAAAGGATCTATGCTCGTTATCATAATACAAACTGCTATTGAAATGATGAACGCACTCGGTCATTTCCTCAATATGGATGTACAGTTTACCAACTTGTCATTCTCAGAAGATGAATAGCGGCTGTTTAAATGCAACAAAATATCGTTGATTTTAGTTTAGATAAAGATTTTTTTTTAATCTAACCATAACCCATAAAATCGGTTCGAAAGTTCATTGTTGCGTCGTGAAATTTTCCATTTTCAACTTCGACGTCATCGGCTCTTCTGCCTGTTGTACATCTACTACTTTGGGAACCACTGATGCGTTTTGCAATTCGATCTTGAGATGCAAAATACTCATTAGCTGAGTTTTTAACAAAACGATAGCTATTACAGCCTACCTGATTTGGGAAGGGAAGGTCGGGGGAGTGTGGGGTCTTCAAATCTTTGCGTTTCAGACCATTTGTAATCATCTGGCAAATGTCCAACTTTTTGGTATATATATATATAGTGATCTATGGTCAAAGTGGCATCACTTTCCACATTCCTCAGAAGTGCATCTAATGTCACGTTAACGACACCACAATGGCGAACGGAATGTATAATATCGTAGGTTTTCTTGGAAACAAATTTTTAAAATGATGCCACTTTACCTGTAAACATGAAAAAGATGAGGCTACTACGACCGTGAACCGAAAAAAATTTTTTGTATGAAAAATAGAATATTAGTGGTAAAGTGGCATCCCCCAAATAACCACACCAGTGACGTCATGACACATAGCTGAATCGATGAGCAATGTGATGGTAAAGTGGCATCAAAAAAAAAAAAGCCACTTTGTAAAAATGATGCCACTTCACCTGTAGACGATGAAAAATGATGCCACTTTATCCATAGATAAATCTATATATATATATATTTTTTCCCCCACGCGTAGCGCCGGCGAGTATTCATAAAATTCGCTTAAAATTTGGTGAGAGACTCTTCTTGAAAATGCGCAGAACTACTTTTTTGTTTTTTTCGATAAATTCAAAAATGGCGGATCACTCAAATTTTGAGGGGGGCTGGAGAAGGGCAAATAGCTCAAATTTTTCGTTTTTGATTTCATATGAAAGAGTGAGTCACGGATACTAACATATCCAAATTTCAGCTTCTAAGTGCATATTGAGAGGAGTTAGATCAAAAAACGGCTTTTTGAGGAAGTTTTGAGTCATGAAATTTCTTGAATCTTCCATATCTCCCCACCAAATCAAGTTAAAGAGGTCAAATTTTGTGTGTGAGGTTAGTTGGTGACCACAATATGACCTCTTGAATTTGGATCAAAATGGATTCAAAATGGCGGATTATCAAAATTTTGAGTAGAGCTTGAGGAGCCTCAAGTTGGTAAAAATGTAATTAATATGAATTCATATGGTTATTGGGGATAAGTTGTATACTATATCCCGAATTCACTTCCATACATGATGTTGGAGGGGGAAGGCGGGGTTACCAACCTAAAATAGTGGTGGGGGTACAGGAGGGGTCGAAAATTTTTTATTGCTGTGTCATATGATAAAATGAGCCCAAGTGACAAACGTATTTTGATTTTAGCTTCCTCAGTGATTTTGGAGGGGAGTTAGAGCAAAAAACGGCTTTTGGAGGGGAAATTGCTGCAGGAAATTTCATGAATCTTCCATATCTCATCACCAAATCGGCCTAGAATGGTCAAACTTTGTGTGTAGGATTAGTTAGAGACCAGAATATAACCACTTAAATTTGAGTCAAAATGAATCCAAAATGGCGGATTTACAAAATTTGAAGATAATTTGAAGGCCCTCAAATAGTTATAATTTGAGAAATATGTGTTCGCATGATTATTTCATGGCAAGAAATACTACATTTGTGCCAAATTCAACTTCTTAGGTATTTTTGGAAAGGATAGGGTAGGGGTTTTCAGACTTGGTATTGGGTGTGGCCTGAAGTGATGAACGGTTAAGCAAGGTTATTACTAAATCAAAACAAGCCCCAGTTAAAAACTCAGCTCCAGTAATGCGGCATGGCTGCTTACGTTTTTTTTTTATTTTGATGCAAAGCTTAACTAGATTTTTGAATGATAGAGGAGAGTGAAACATTCCAAACCATACCGTGTTTTCTTTTTTAATCTGAACAGTATATGAGCAAAAGTTTAATCGCAATTCGTAAATTTTCATAATAAAAGCGAATTTTTGTAACTTTAATCGAAAATACAACACTTACTTGGTATCTCACAAAGTTCACTGACAAGTTTTTTTTCCTTACACGATTGAAAAAAATGTGAAATTTTATGCAGAACTGTACATAAAGAATCATTACGTTATTGAATGGAATTTGGTGATATTTCAATTACAATGTAGCGCCATTTCGTTTAAATGCATAGGTATATATTCTAAAAACGTGCGCGAGCTTTCAACTTTTATCACTCGTGGATCGATTTTTTTTCTTTTCACGATTGAAAAGAGCGAGAAATTTCACATTCAATAGCAATTCTAAAACTATAGGGTGCGGCGACAAATTTCGAGATATTTTCATCGAAATTTTACACGATGAGGTTTATATAATATTTATAAAAACCCGCGACTTTTCAACTTTGATCGCTCATATCTCAAAAAGTTTGGATGGATTTTTTTTCTATTCGCCATCGGAAAGGGCGTAAAATTTTACATAAAATAGCAATTTCAAACTTATAGTATGTCGCGACAAATTCCGAGATATTGTATAAAGAATCGCCGCGCGGTCGCATTTTCACCATATAAACTCGTGCAAATTATTCCTTCAACCCCAGGTAGGTACTATTCCTTGAAGCTCTGCGAGGTGCATTTCCTTGACCTTCAATGAGTGAGGTGCCGGAGGGGAGGGGGCGCAATTGTATTTCATAACACTACCGAAAAAATATTTGTGAAATTTTATGCAAGTTGCACTTTCAGAATTATGGGATTTTGCGCTACTTTAACTACGTATTCATAAAACCACAGCATATAGTTTATATATTCTGAAAACGCAGTCGTGGATGGATTTTTCTTTTCTTTTCACGATTGGAAAGAGTGTGAAATTCTACATACAACAGCAATTCTAAAACTATAAGGTGTAAGATATTTTAGTTTGCATACATAAATTCGTGCAAATTATTTTTTCAACCTCAGGTACAATATGACTTCCTTAAAACAAAGATTATACATACAGTATAATGAGATTTCATTATACCCAATATATTAACTTGATTTATTATTTATTGTTTTAGTCGTACTTGTCATAATTAAATGTTTAAATGCAGACGATCAAGGGAAAACCTATAAAGGTCACATACACAATAGCAGTTATCAAATACAAATAATCGAAATGAAAAGCGATCGTTCGTTTTGTTCGCACTTTGTAAACAATGCTCATTCATATAGCAAACTTTTAGTAGCTCAGCAATACATAATAGACAAAACATTACTAATCGATGCTTTATTCAAGTGTGAATCCGGTGTAAAATTGATAACGTATGGTAGAAGATGGGGAAAGACGACAAATGTTAACATGATTAAGGAGTTCGTTGAAATTGAACTTGATAAAAACTATAAAATCAAGCCCCAACAAGAAACGAAGGCATATAAATTTTTTAAGCTAGGCAAGTTAAAAGTAAACAAGGAAGAAATTTCTGTGAGCCCTCCACTCATTTCGGAAAAAAAAGGACTTTGCGATGCACATTTAGCTACTTATCCCGTTATTCATATCTCTTTCGCAGACCAGATAGAGTTTACTTCGTACGATAGCTTCCTCGGCATGTTTGGTAACCTAATAGCAACACTATTTGAAGAGCACCTATATATCATGAAAAAATTAATAAAATTATCGACATCTGAGAATACTTTTAAAGCTAAAGTAGCAAGCAAAGACTTGAGAATTTTTAATTCGCTATACCATAAAAATGCAGAAGTATTTGAGTTAAAAACCTCTTTACGCACTTTATCGAAATTATTATACGAATATCATGGAAAAGAAGTATTCATCTTTGTGGATGAATACGATACCATTTATAATAAATTATTTTTGGACGTTGAAAGTGAGTTCACCAACAAGGATGCAAATTCAATTAAAGATTTCATTACTACCTTAATGACTTCAACATTTAAAATGAATCCGTACTTAAAACAAGGTATAATAACTGGCATATCCAGAATTGCAAAAGAAAATATGTTTAGTGGTTTAAACGTCGTACACGAACTCTCAATATTTAGTCCAGAAGTGAATCTTTTTTACGGTATTATGAAAGAAGAGTTAGAATTGCTACTCGAATTATATCCACACACAGCAGGAGAAAAAAGTGCAATTTACTCAAAATACGACGGTTATCCAATTCAACAAGAATTTTTTAATACTAGTGCACTTAATACTTTCGCAGTTACTCGATACTTATGCTCTAGAAAACTAGAAGACTTCTGGTACGATTCCGGAAACATGCTTGGACTATTTAAACCTTTCCTGTATGAAGATCATTTTCGTGATAAAATTAGATACTTACTATTAACTACAAATGCGAGTATCACAATAACATTTAACACACTAAATTCTGACATCGATACTTTCATAGCTATGAAGAATTATGGAAAAGAAAAAACAAGTGATCCAATTCTTGCAACAGAAATGTTGAAACTATTACTGAGTACCTCATATCTATGTGGTAGGAAAATGAAAAATTCACTTTATGAGCTAACAATACCCAATGAGGAAATCAAAACACGTATTCATGAAATAGTTCTACACTTTTATATACAACAAAGACTAAAGTCTTATGAGATGGAACTCGAGGAACTGGAACTAAATTTTAAATCGCTTGTATTAGGAAAAGATCCAGATTTGGAAGGATTTAAAGAAAAAATGAACTCTTACCTAAAGACCATTCCCGCCCAGTTTGGAAGGCCCTATAAGAATTACCCCTGGGAGGAAGAAATATTGTTTGTAAATGAGCAGTTATACCACGATATTATGACAAGCGTAGCTCTGTTGTTGCACCCTAAACGAATGGGCGTAAATTTTCGATACGGCAAAAACAATTTTAGACCAGATATATTCTTGGGATGGGAACATCATATAGTTGTTATAGAAATGAAGTACGGAACTAGAGAAAATGATTATAAAGCATTAAATCAATGTAAAAGCTATAGAACTGATTTGGAAAATTTACTAAAAGTTAAAGATACAACTCCTTTTCGATATATAGTTATACGCGGGTTCGAAAATAAAACAGTCGATGCAATACTGGATGAAGAAAAACATAGTATAAGGAAAGTCTTGGAAACGATTAAATGTACCCATGAAATGAAAAAGCAGGTAAATTTAACATTTTTATTTTGTTTAATTTCTTTTTTTTTGAGCGAGACAAGTAACAAGCTAACAAATTTTTATTTATAAAATTTTCATTATATTTAGAAATCAGAGACGAATAATTTTTTTTGGTTGGGGAGGAAGATTTTCATAAATTGTATTTATTACCGTTAAAATTATATTTTTTCACATCCTAATTTACAAAAATCGAAGAAAGAAGTAATTTGTACAGTCTTATAATAAATAGGTTATGATTAGAGATAATAGTTGAATGTACCTACTAACTCATTTTGTTGTACTTTAGGAACTTCTTTATTTAACTTACAAGAAATCAGAAAAGTTGGATATCATACATAAAAATAATGTCACAACATGGACAGCAATGAAAGAAACTGGAGAAAGGGGATTAATAGATATAAACCATTGCAAACCACAGAAGGAGGTTCATGACATCAATAAAGAAGGTTCGTATAAATGCACAATGCTAAAGTACTATTTTCATTATATTATGAATATGTTAAATATTAATGTATAACTTATTTATTCTAGAGGTAAAAAAATCTTCTGACAATTTACCTGAACCATGTAAGTACATTGTATTTTTCGAATGATATGGTGTTGAAGTCTGTAAGTGTTTCCTTAAATCTAAAGTTTTTCTTGAATTTAGAAATCAATACTTAGTAGCTTCTTCTATGATCATTTATATTAATATTAATGTTGTAGAGATATCTACGTACGTTTAAAATTCCCTATTCGAATAATATAATTTATATTGATGCTAAATCGATTTTCAACTATTTCAATACCTATCTGGAAGATGTATACATATGATACTTATCTATACGACTTTGATTCTCTAATTGTATTGTAGTATAATATATAAGCACAAAAATTATTGTCAATAATAATTATAATAGGTCTACGTATTCAGTTTGGTTTAAGATAAGAAATAATTAACATTACACGGCAAAATTACATTTGAAATTCAACACTTCGTGTGATACACTCTTGACATTTAGACACAATCATTTGGAAAAGGAATAATTGAATAAATTACTCTTTGATTGATAGGCAATTAGACCTTTAACAATTTCCACCAGCTGCTTGAATAAGTTGATAGAATTTGTTAGCAAATTATATTTTTGAATATGACTTACAAAGTACTTTTAAACTAAGCTGAAATTTTTTTATTTTATTTCATTTGTAATTCATTATTATCATCTTTAATAATAAGTATTAGGTACATTTTTTTCAAATGCTAATTTATAGAACTTGAGACTTCTGTTTTATGAACGAGGTGCGATAAGAGTAAAATGATACTAGGAGGGGAGTGGGGACTAGACTTGAAATGATTACGAGTTACTCGTCTTGGAGCTATATAAATACCTACTTATCGCACCACTAACTGCACTGTAAGCTTTGATATAATCAATATAATTACGTATCGTTTATCCTTCATCATTCATGGTAGCATAAAATTAACACCTACCTAATTTTTACTTTTAATTTATTTGCAGTGCAAACATCCGAAGACGCTCAGCCACCCTCCACTCAACATGAATGTAATCATCAAAAATCATAACTCCAAGCTAACTTTGGGACAAAATGCAGTTTAATTTTTACCGACTGCGTACCAAAACAGAAGTTAATGTATATCGTTTCTTCTATTTCCATATCTTACGATTTTTTATACCATGATAACTCTCTGTTGGTTCAACAATTAGAGAAAAATCTCACGAATATAATTTCATTAAATTTTACAAAATCTCTTTACCAATATTTCGGTAACCTATAATATCTGCATCCTTAATGTGTCAAAATAAAATGAAACATCATGTTATCGCGAATTCTTTTACCTACTTATACTGTAATATTTCGTTTATCTAATCTGAATAAATGAAAAATAATATACAATATTAGCATGTTCAACAGAAAATTGATTGATAAATATTCTGATACATCTCATTTTCCAACTCAAATTTTATATAGGCATAAGTCATTGGTCAAAATTTGACTCGGACTCTGAACTTAATTCTATATTATAACAATTAGTCAAATATCATCTTCACCTCTGTTCAACTTTTGAAGTTAATTTAAAGTAATTTTGACTCCGAACCGGGAACAGCTCTCAATCCTTGATTTTTTCATCCCTGAAATATGATCCAGAGTGCCCACAGAGTGAATTTTTTAAATGCTGAAGCAGCTGAATTTAAATTTTTTCCATCTTTTGCTACAAATGAGAGAATAGAATTTTAAGGCTGATAAACTCATCTCAACTGCATTATAACTTCTTTGCATTTGAAAAACTCAATTTTAAATAATTTGAAGAGATTTTTTCGCTGATTGTACCCGAATCACTTGGACGCATGGTATAATTATACAAACCATGCAGATTCACGTATATATGTATATTAATGAATAGGTACGCTGTGTCTAAATGATTTTAACACCCCCGAGCGCCAATTCTCTTCATTCACATAAAAGTATGCGTTATTTCATTTCATTTCATTTCTTTTTACTGGATTAAGAAATCAACGCAAAAAATAATTGTTTCTCTATGATTTCAATCCATAACGTACAAGATTATGAATGTTTTTAAGCTTCTAACGTTTCATTCCAGTTTAATTTTACAATACTGATTTTGGAAGAAATAAATTTAAATCAATCAAATAACCAGTAAAAAATTATTTAAATCATGGAATTTCAGCTACCAAAATCTTAAATAATTCATTATATCATAATAAGTCAAACAAAATTAAATAGTTGATATTTTTTTCCTAAAAGGGAATTTCGCGCTCGGGTGTGTTAAAATCAGTTAAACACAGTGTATAGCACTAAAAATAAAAAAAATAAAAAAATAAATGAATAAATAAATAAGAATTACTTACAGTTTTTTTGACATGACTTTTGTAAGGCGACATTATGAGCGAATTTTTAATCACTCTAACGAGCGACTTTTTATAACGCGAATAATATCGCCTAGTCGCGGGTTAACGCGACTTTTAAGCGCGTACAGGCAAAGTTTCACCCAACTGGGTTGTTATTTTTCTTTTGCTATGTATTGTAAATGTAATTCTTAATTATTACGATCTCGTTCCATTCATTTATCTTCAATTCATACTATTGTTGTACTATATTATAAGTAATATTACTTTAATCATGATAGCATACAACTTCAGAAAAAAAATTCAAGATTGGAAAAAATTTGAGTTGAAAAAAAAAAAAGTACTTGTGAAAAAAATTTTAGTTGACAAATGCATCACGAGAAGCAAAGAAAAACATTGCTGCTTTCACATCTCTGTATACTTGAAAAAAAAAGGGGCCTCCCTCATTAAGTAGGTGAAACCGGCCCTTGACGAAAATTTGGTCAAAAATGGTTTCAAATGTTACATGGGACCTAAAAACATTCCACCTAAATTTTGAACTCCTACCCCACCCCTTCCAAAATTATCGCGCATTATATGCTAAAAATTCAATTCGCGAAATTTCCAGTAAGAACAAGGAAAATTTTTGAAATTTTCACAGATTACATATATATTACACATTATATGTTCGTACGATAATGTTTTGAGATTTTTTTTGAAATTTTTCCTCATTTTTATGGTAGTTAAAAATTTTCAATAAAAACAAAGTTATTCTACACTAGATTCCCTATAAAAATAAGTGCAGATGTTTCTCGCTATGCATCAAAATGGCGCCAAATTATGGAAGTACAAATAATCAACTTCATGGTATACCTTGTAACTTCATGAAACTCTGTGGAAAATAAAATAAAAAATTTTATGTACTTTTTGCTTCTGAACAGGATTTTTTTCTTAACCTTATTTTGTCATCAGAAAAAGTGTTTTTTTCAAATCGCGTTTTTACGGGTGATGCAAGTTTCCTGGCAGTCTAAAACTATTCTCAATCGTTTTTTTTATGCCCAAAAGTATCAGCAGTGGTTATTAAATGTAATCGCTGTAATCGCCGATTACACTCAAAAAAGAGAAAAAAATTTTTTTAATAAAATCCTCACTCATTACTCATAAAATTTAAATTTAAAATCGCTCATCTTGCAAAAAAATTTACCTAGAAAGCGACGAGTAATCGCTGCTGAATGTGATTACAAACCTTGCCGGTAGCGCAGCGAAGGAGGCAAGTTCGTACATCTTCGTTCGGTGATCCGCAGACTTCGTACTGCATGTTTGTAATCTTCGACCATATAGTCGAAGTTTGTAATCGCTGTGGACAACGAGTACGCGTCGTACATATGTATGAATGCTTCGTTTTAGGACTTTTCAAATTTTTTTTGGGAGTTTTTTCATTTTTTGAAGAGAGAAAAGCAAAAACATAGCAAAGCATAATTTTATCTTGTAATTTTAATTTTTAAATTTGCTTTTGGGGCCTGTTTACAGTCCTTCTTTTAACAAACACGCACTCTGTTCAACGTTACTGTAATCGCCACTACTAGCGATTATGTACCTACTTCCACGACAAAAACGATTATCAGATTCGGCCCTTCTATCAATTGGAACAGAAATGCTACTCAAATTGAAAAAACAAAGAAATCAAATTTTTACGATTAAAGGATTAAAAGTTTTGTAAAAATAAAAAAAATAAAATAAAAATGAAAAGAATCGAACTATTATTCAAGCATGTAATTTTTTTGCCTTTTTAATTTAATTTTATTGCTCTCCAATCTCCATAAAAAAATATATACCTATATGCCTAGAACCAAAATTGTAGAGAATGGAATTAAACTTTTTAACCTCACCAAGTGTTGAAAATTTTTCTAGCCCTTCAAGTGTTATATATTCATTTGAGAAATCGACTTTGAAAGCGCCAAAAGCTAAAAAGTATGAAGTTTTTCATAGTTTTCGATTCTAAGGCCCCATCTGTGGTCTGCGACAATCAACGATTACAGCTCTGAAAAATCGAGCACCGCCACTGCATACATGTATACCGTGCGTCCAAGTGATTCGCGTACAATCAGCGCAAAAATCTCAATTTTTTGATACTATCATAGAAGTTAAACTACAATTTCTAAATCATAAATTATTTTCGAAATTACGTTAATGAATTTTAAGGCTGACAAAATTCATTTCAACTGCATTACAATTTCTCTGCATTTAAAAAAATCAAACTTAAATAATTGGAAAAGAGATTTTTTCGCTGATTGTACCCGAATCACTTGCAAGCACGGTATATAATTACATAAATAATGTTTATGTATATCGAAAAGTTAGACATTTGTTAGATGATTAATGATTACAAATGGTCGGAAAGGTGATGATTTGAAGACTCCCACCTCTCTGCGACCTATTTTTTCTAATGAGGTAGGCTGTAATAGCTATAGTATTTACAAAAAACACAGCTAATAACACTAATTAAACATCAGTTATTCATAGGATAAATTCCTAGAAGGATTATTAGTATTCTAATTGAAATAGTAAAATAAGACTCGGTTTATAATCACAACTGATAAGCATTCGCTATTAAACGATTTTTCTATCTTCATGCGAGTTACATCAAATGTGTACGCAGATATATATACATAGTTGATCTCGTAATCCGCAAGGTGATTTTTTTCCTCGATCATAGTCGTGTTCAAACCATTTCAATCACAATGGCATTTTTATATATTTTTTCTTCAATATTGGGTATGTCAAAAGAAAAGTAACTTCATTCTTATATGTATGCTTATAAGTAAATTCGCCTTCTAAAATAATGATACTTCTTCCATAAGTGTTAGTGTTGAAATTTACTATTTCTCTGGTTATTTACATTTACCAACTTCCTGTATAAATATTGAGTTCGCGGGTTGAAAAATACGACAGTGCTGAAAAATTTCGTTGTTTTCGTTTCAGCTGAAACTTTCTTACATTGTTCATTTATATTGTAAAAACGATGTAAAAATTTTATTTGCGTCCAAAAAAATAACTGACAGTGTCTAATCCATAGTTCGTGCAGAATAATAAGTTATAAGTACTATGGTAATAAATATAATTATGTATACCAAATAGTTTTCATCTTCCTAATTACTGGTTTCGAAATAAGCATAGCCGTTGGGTATTCGCGCGATGACATGTACGTACATTACGCCTAAGCTCTAATCAAAATTTGAAACGTATTGGTATATTATACATATGGGGTGATTTGGAATAAATTTTCAATTCTTCACCAGCGTATACTACTCCTTGAGATGAACAAAAAAGGTCATATAGGTACAATAATGATCTATTTGTTCACACTGGAAACGTACGGCAGAAATGTTTTTACACATTATTAGTATCATAAAATGTCATACAACAATTTTGGCTTGCATCAAAAATTGAAGTTGTTACGGAGGTTCAAAAATTAAAAATTCTCATATTTAATTTAATTCTATTCTTAAAGGACGTAAATATACGCCTATCTTCATGACCTACTTCGACTAGGTGTACATTTACGCGTTAGAATCAAATTGTTCAAAACTCTGAGAATAAACTTATAAATTTTCCTATCAAGGTCACATATTTTCATCGATAAAATTTCCATTTCGAAATCAAAGTTACACAGAAATTACTTTTCTTATCATCAATAAATTGGTAAAGGGAAAACTATATAGGGAAGGCGATTTCTGAACTTATTAAAAAAAAAAAAAAACTAAAAAAAAACCATTTTTTCTTGAGTTTTTTGATAATAATATACTCACATCTCTCTGTACTCACCTTCATCAAACTCACGATTTCTTCATCAGTAAAACTATACTATAATATTAGATAATATTCTTCACATTTTGGAGTAAACTGGACATTTTTATCTAACCTGGATGACGACATAAAAATTTTTGAATATGCCCACTATCGAGATAAAAAGAATATTTTCAAAATTTTATTCATGAGCAGGAAAACCGTCAGAATCACACTTATGTATGGTTCATTATCCCTCATCTCTCCCATCCAAGTCATCCACTCTCGATGTATTTGCTTGAGGACTTAATATTGTAGCACTAAGACTACAACGTTAATATCAAAGAAAACTGGGTAGCAAGTAGAAAATGATTATAGTACGGTAACTAGCACCCTAAAAATGAGAAAAGCGTGTTGGTTAATGAAGAACCCTCCCCCACTTAGAAACTGTTATCTCGCTTATATGAGATCGAATTGAAAAACCGCTTTAGGGGTTCCCAAAATGGCGGAAGTGCAACACATTTTTCATTATATTTTGTTTGGTAACTCCTGTTGTAGGCGTGGTAAAAGGACGAATGAAGGCTCAGGTTACTTCTAAGTAGTTTTACTCTCAGAATAGTGTAGTATACCAAGTATTTAAAACCCACTTTCACCCTTGCTACAGCAGGGTTTCTTAATATTGAAAATGGAAAATTTTAGGATACAACATTGAACTTTCGAACTAATTTTATAGATTATGGTTAGATTAAAAAAAAAAAAAAAAAAAAAAAACATGCGTAACATAACATATTTTGACAATATGATAAGAATTTCAGCGATAAGCGAATGATTTTTGTAGATTCTGCGGAACTAAGATATTCAACGTTGAACATTGCAAAGTGAAATATCGTGTTAAGCAGTTTTTAGCTGAGTAAATCGAAGGTATTTTATAGCAATGATTCGTAGCGAAGATTTTATTCACGAAGATATAGAAACTAGCACCACTAACCACATATTGAATGTCCTAAATCCAAAGCGGTGTGCTGGGTAGTCCATAGAGAGGCGAAGGTGTTTGATCTAAAAACAAAAATTATTTTTTCGCTTCATATATTTGGGATTTGATTGTAAGGCAAAAATAGCTCGGTGCAACGCACAAATTTCACATCAACATTTCTTATCTATGACCCATAGGTGGGGGGAGTCGTGGGTCTTTAAAATCTGATACTCGAGGGGCTCAATTACAATACTGATACAATTGTTATGCTATGCGGTGTTGTATGTATATGCAAATGAAAAATGCAAATACGACGACTTGTGGCTACATACCAACCCAATCACGAGCCTATGGAAATCGCAGACTCCTCACGTCACCTCAAATGCATACCTACCCAAGTGTAAATAATTTTCATGTGAACCAAATAAGGTAGGCTTTTGAAATCTACCCACTCAGCTATCTTTTATGATCGTGTCAAGTTCTGAAATAAGATGAAGAAGATACGCTACTTTTACTTATCTTATTTCTTACATCATTTTTTCGGGACGTGGTTTAGTACAAAGTTTTGATCAATTGAAAAAATATATACCGTGTGTCCCATTGATCTTCGAACCCCTCAGTACAAAACTTTCTCTCAAGTGGCTTCAATAAAAGTATTTTGGATTCGCTGCGTGGTAACACTGACGAAAACGTGGAGATCCTGAATCAGTATCACCACACAACGAATCCAAAATACACCTATTAAATTACTTGAGGTTTTTTCGCTAAGACGGTCGAAGATCAATGGGACGCACGGTATAAATTATGTGTTTAGATGTTCAATTTTTTTCTTAATTAACTACGTTAAAAATATATATATATATACGTAAATCTATCAAGGTGAGATCCGATTAAAAACTGGGCAACCTGAGATCCGACTCAAAATTTACAAATTATGGAATATATAGGAAGGGTAATTGCTTATTTATAGCATCTGATACATAACCACCATAGAGGGGTTACAAATTCTTAAAATAAATTATTTGAGAAGTTTTGAACAAGGTGAGATCCGTAAGTAAAGTATGGAAAGCTGAGATCTTATACACATATACAACCATTTTTGACGATAACGTTTCGATAAGTCGAGATCCAGCAACGTTGCCATAAATATTGTATGGTAATTTCGTGTATTTCTTTTATTTTATTCAAATCTAATAAAGTATACTTTATTTGAGACAAATGTTCATGTGGACAGTAGGCTAGCAAGTATTTACGTATTAAATATCTATTTTTTTTTCTATTTTTTGAGCGATTATTGCATTTTGATGAACATGTGAAAAATTTTTATGCGTTCATTGTGAGAAGTGAATTTCGATGCAGCCTACTTTTGTAAAATTGAATAAACTATACATGTATAAAACATGGATTTGATGAAAGACGTAGGGAGGAAAGTGGAGAAGTGCACAGAAAGTGATTTACATGAATTTTGCTAAAAATACGGTTAGAGCCATTTTATGGAGTTTCTCAAATATCATTTTTTTTAATAACCTCAAAATAATGGTTCACAAATTTTGAGAGGAGCTGGAGAGAGGGCAAATTCCTTAAAATTTTCGTTTCTTTTTCAGACGAAAAAGTAAGTTGCGGACTTTAACATATCCAAATTTCAGCCTCTTAAGTATATTTTGAGGGGATCTAGGGCAAAAAACAGCTTTTTGAGGAAGTTTTGAGTTATGAAATTTCTTTAATATCTCATATTATCTCCTCATCAAATCAACCAAAAAGTTCAAATATTGTGTGTGGGGTTAGTTTGGCACTATGACCTTTTGAATTAGGGTCAAAATCAATCCAGAATGGCGGATTATCAAAATTTGAATAGAGCTTAAGGAGTCTCAAAAAACGAGGATTTGAAAAATATGAATTTGAATGATTAATAACGATGAGAAGTATGCTGTATGCTAATTTCACATGTGATTTTGAAGCGGAATGAGGAGGGTGGTTGTCCTCAACATTTTGTGGGAGTAAACGAAAAAACGAAAATAAACGGCTTTTGGAGGGGAAATCACAATGTGATATTTCATGAATCTCGCATATTTCCTCATCAAATTAACCTAGAAGGGTCAATCCTTGTGTGTAGATTTGATTGGTGTCAAAATATGAGCCCCTTGAATTTAAGTTGAAATCGATTGTAAATGGATCCCAAATAGCGTATGTCCAAAATTGAGTCAAGCTTGAGAAGCTTTAAGCAACTGAAAAGTATGAACTTTTCCAATTTTGGAGGACAAAAAATTCTACATATTTCAGATTAAACTTCTCGGTGTTTTTAGTACGGATAAGGGGTGATGAATATGGGCTATAAGTTTGAGAAGTTCACTTGACAATATTACCTCCAAATATAATCAAGCCCCGATTAAAAAGTGAGCTCCAGTGATGCGGCATGGCTGCTCACTTTTTTTTCATTTTCAAATAATCTAAGACAGTAGGAAGAGGTTCTCTGATTCAGATATTGAAGTTATATAGAAATGGAATTCACACCTCAATTTTTTTTTTTGGTCAAGTAGGTGTATCAAAATGAAATATATAATAAAATTTTGATTTTTCTGAAAAGAATTCTATATGAAGTTATCGAAAAAAATATAACAAATCAGCTACCTAAACAACCCAACAACAATAGAAAACCTGTTTAAATTCCTTAAAGCTACCAACCTCCTATCCAAAATCTAAACACCGCCTCTGGCCTTCGTTGCAGAATACGGCAAGTTAATGGAAAAAAGTAAAGTAAAGTTTTTAAAATAAAATAATTAAAAAATAAAACACAAAAGTTAAACTTTGTTCGTAAAGTAAATTCTTTAAAATTTGTATAGCATGGCAGTTTTCCCAGAATTATAATTCTATACATTTTTGCAAATTTTGAGGAAATACCTCTCTCCCCTCAGGGAATAAATGGGCATTTTAGAACAATTGCAGCTTTTATTTCAGGATTTATAGCGTAAATTATGTCAAGAAAAACAGCTAATAGTGAGTAATTTTTGAGACTTTAGAAAAGCATAAATACAAATGGGAAAACTTCAAGCTCCGCTCGACACGTGTTAATATTATTCTTAAGTTATGAAATTTTTAAAGGTTTATTTTGAGTCCAAAATGAATAACTTGAGGGGGAGTGAGCATGAAAATTCGACATCTTGAAATATGGTGCTACCTTAAGGGACAGTATAAATGTGTATTCGCTTTATGTATTTAAAACTTGATATTTAATTTTTTTCTTGTTTTTCTCCCTGGTTGTTAATTTTTTCCGGCAAAGTGAGCACGTGCTCTCGCAAATAATAACAGTTTTTAATTTTAAAGCTTTCGACACAAAAAAACTTTATTTTTAAATATCGATACATAACGCGTTTTCGGCAAACAGACCTTTTCAGTGCAATAATACAGTATCGATATTTAAAAATAAAGTGTTTTTGTGTCAAAAGTTTTTAAAATTAAATACGTAAAACAACACTGAAGAAAAACTTTTTTTCTTGAAAATAACAATTTTATGTGAATTTTAGCCATTCAAGAAGATTCGTTTTTTTTTTGCATCTAATTTTTTTATTCATAAGCTTGATTTTTCTACAATTTCTTCTTGTTTTTTTTTTTTCGAAAAATGATGATTTTTAGCATTAACCTCAAGGTTTGACATTTTTCTCGAATCTCATTTTATTTTTAGTTTTCTTAGAGATTACCTCAAAATTTGAAATATCCTGAATTTTGCTTCTCTTTTTCCTTTAGATTCAGCTTAAAGTTCGCGTTTTTTTTTTCGAATCTCAATTTATTTTTAGTTTTTCAAAGATTACCTTCAAGTTTAAAGACTTTCTGATTTTTTTTTCCATGAAGTCAGCTGGAAGTTCAAAATTTTTCTCGAATCTTGTTTTATTTTTATATTTAAAGTGCTTATTTTGTCAAAGTGTCTTAACAACATAAATAATTTTTACAAAATGATTTAAAATTTATTTTAAAGTATTTTACAGTTGGTAAACGGACTCTTGTTTCACACGATTATTTTCTCGTTGCTAACTGGAAGAGTTATCTTTAAGTAATTTAAGGTAGTGCAAAATAGACCTGTTTTTGATTTCATAACAAACACTTAATTTGATTTTATTTCAAAACGTCTTGCTGCCTAAAGTATAACGTATTCGTGATTCAATACCGAATATAAGGAACGGAAAGATGAGATCCGCGTTGTTGCCGAATGCGCGGATCTCATCTGTTTCGAAACGTAACACTTAGATATACTCTGGTAGAGCGCTCTCTGCAAAACAAACGTCGAACTGACTTCGTATATGTTGGCCGAAAAAGTGGAAAGATGAGATCCGGGCAAAAATTGGGCAATGCATTCCTGATGGTATCCTGATGTCAAAAAACTCGATATACACGCTAAGAAAGGTGAGATCCGATTTCGGATCTCACCTTTCCAAAACGGAGCTCACCTTTCCACGAAATGTGTATTTTGGATCTCACCTTTCGGAAATATAAATCTATATATATAAATCAATTACTCACGACTTATTGATCAATTTAAAAAAAAAAATCACTCATATCTTAATTTTTCATTCAATATTTCTTAATTATTTGATTACGTACTTTATTTAGTAGATACTCAAAAATCATAATTCAATCATAAGAACTATTTCATTTAAAAAAACTGAAAACAATAGAGACTTGAATTCACTATTAAAATTTATCGACTACACTGCCAAGCTTCTGAATTTAATTGATGAATACTGTTACATGTTAGATTTTTTTCACAAACGTTATCTAGAAAATTTGAAAGAAATGATTGAATATGCAATAATATTGATGAAGGAAAAACTGGTAAACGTATGTGTGTATACTGTATATATAAGTAATATGTACTTTCGAATTATTACGAAAATGGTTTCTGTCTTGCTGATATTTGCACATTCAAGCAGTATTATGTTTTTGTAAAATGTTGCGAGCAAGAAATCTAAACATAAGTAGCTAACTAGCTAACTATGCAAACGTTAATGTTCGATTTTGTAGATTAAAATTGATACCTTGCCCTTGTCTATATAACTATGCGCACAAGTCTACCGCCTATTTCATTGTACAATATATGTATTTTGATTTTTGAAAATAACCTTTAACAAGTTTGTTCTGATTAGAACTTGCAAGTAAGGAACTAGAACTTGTGTTCAATAAATGGTGTCCAGTGTCTACTATCCATTGTCCGGTGAATGACATTTTAATAAATTATGAGTATTTAAGAAAAATCGTTTAAATTTCGGCGGCTTTTTTGTCATTTTCGTGTGTTATGTTTAATGATCTTTCGAATGCAGCTACAAGCCTATAACGTTCAAATTATAAACAAAACTCACTAGGACAGTACCATTCGTTTCTTACGTATTTTGATTCTCGATCGATTCATTTCTGTATTACTCTCGTTCATTTGTATGTAGCACTGCGTTATACGCTTTGCACACGGCTTCAGTTTCTTTTTCGTCGTGGTGATTAATTTTAACTCGTTTCGACATTTTTCTTGGGAGTACAGAGAATTTAACTTGCATTAAACGGAAAGAATATACGGATCAAATTGAATAAAGTAAACTTAATTTTGGTTGTTCAATGAGAGAGTAATACAATAGAATGAACTGAGATTTCCATTTTGGCGAAATTAAATTCAGGTTTAGTACGTTATATGTCCAACGCTCCATCTCGGTGTTTTGCACGAGAATTGAAGCCAATTTCATCTCGTTAACAAATTTCTAGGAATAGAAAAGGAGGACAGGCGGGATGTGGAGAGTAATTCGAATTTATTATATTAGCGAGCGTAATAAGGAAATACAAGTTTTAGAAGACGCCAAATTTCATTAATACAACCACTTTGGAATCGCAATACTTTCCCACCAGTTTTTAGATTTTCTAGAAATTAATTTGTTCCATATCTCAGAGACTCAGACAAGGCTTTTTGACGATACCAAATTTTGTTAGGACAGTTATTTTTTAATAAATGCCTCACACAACCACTTTTTTTGAATTTTTTAATAAAAAATGTTCAAGATACCGTCCGTCGAACAAATCAAAAATATAACAGTACTTTGATTAATTAAATTCAGAAGCTTGGTAGTGTTGTCAATAACCTTTAATGGTGAATACAAGTCTATCTCTTGTTTCCAATTTTATTAAATGAAATAGTATCATTGAATTATGACTTTTGAGTACCTACTAAATGAAGTGATCAAGTGATTAAAAAATATAGGAAAAAAATTGAGCAACGAAAGATTTTTCTTCAAATGATCAAAAAGTTTTGAGTAAATTTTATAATTTCTTTTTTCTCGTTCAAAAATAAGTCAAAGTAAAAAAAAACCGTAATTGATAAAAAATAAATAAGGAATCCAAATACATAATTTATATACCTACCCAAAAAATAATGAAATAAAAAATGAAATAAAAAATCACAGTGTCTTCCTCTCCCACTGTAGGACTTCACACGGCCACAATAGGTAGCTGAGAGGGTAAATTGCAAAGGCGTACCTTCATTATGTTTTAAAGCTATTGCTCTTTCAGCAATTTCTTTCTTCAAAATATTAACACGAAGTATTGATTTTTTTTAACGAAACACACCAAAATTTTTTTACTAAAATTCGAATACGGAGTGGCGTGATAAATGCTTTTATTCTTTTTAATCATTTGCCATCACTGGACATTTCATAGTTTTCATGTCGGAAATAGAGATTTATGATTTACTAAATTGATTATTTCCGACACCAATTTAGGCCTTGGTGAAAGTTCATGGTGGTGTTTTTATCTGGGGGCCCCCTTCTAACTTGTAATAAAAAGCACCTGGATGCCGAGGATAATGCATTCGATTTTGCAAAACGCAAAAGCTCTATGTTGAAGTTGAAGAATATCTTTTAAAATTTTATCATCAAATTGAAACAAAGTTGCGAAGGGATCTATGCTCGTTATCATAATACAAACTGATATTGAAATGATGAACGCACTCGGTCATTTCCTCAATATGGATGTACAGTTTACCAACTTGTCATTCTCAGAAGATGAATAGCGGCTGTTTAAATGCAACAAATATCGTTGATTTTAGTTTAGATAAGATTTTTTTTTAAATCTAACCATAACCCATAAAATCGGTTCGAAAGTTCATTGTTGCGTCGTGAAATTTTCCATTTTCAACTTCGACGTCATCGGCTCTTCTGCCTGTTGTACATCTACTACTTTGGGAACCACTGATGCGTTTTGCAATTCGATCTTGAGATGCAAAATACTCATTTTTTATTTTGATGCAAAGCTTAACTAATTTTTGAACGATAGAGGAGAGTGAAACATTCCAAACCATACGTGTTTTCTTTTTAATCTGAACAGTATATGAGCAAAAGTTTAATCGCAGTTCGTAAATTTTCATAATAAAAGCGAATTTTTGTAACTTTAATCGAAAATACAACACTTACTTGGTATCTCACAAAGTTCACTGACAAGTTTTTTTTTCCTTACACGATTGAAAAAAATGTGAAATTTTATGCAGAACTGTACATAAAGAATCATTACGTTATTGAATGGAATTTGGTGATATTTCAATTACAATGTAGCGCCATTTGGTTTAGATGCATAGGAATATATTCCATAAATGTGCGCGAGCTTTCAACTTTTATCACTCATATCTGAAACAGTTGTGGATCGATTTTTTTTCTTTTCACGATTGAAAAGAGCGGGAAATTTTACATTCAATAGCAATTCTAAAACTATAGGGGTGCCGCGACAAATTTCGAGATATTTTCATCGAAATTTTACGCGATGAGGTTTATATAATATTTGTAAAAACGCGCGACTTTCAACTTTGATCGCTCATATCTCAAAAAGTTATGGATGGATTTTTTTTCTCTTCGCCATCTGAAAGGGCGTAAAATTTCACATAAAATAGCAATTTCAAACTTATAGTATGTCGCGACAAATTTCGAGATATTGTATAAAGAATCGCCGCGCAGTCGTGTTTTCACCATATAAACTCGTGCAAATTATTCCTTCAACCCCAGGTAGGTACTATTCCTTGAAGCTCTGCGAGGTGCATTTCGTTGACCTTCAATGAGTGAGGTGCCGGAGGGGAGGGGGCGCAATTGTATTTCATAACACTACCGAAAAAATATTTGTGAAATTTTATGCAAGTTGTAATTTCAGAATTATGGAATTTTGCGCTACTTTAACTACGTATTCATAAAACCGCAGCATATGGTTTAACGCAGTCGTGGATGGATTTTTCTTTTCTTTTCACGATTGGAAAGAGTGTGAAATTCTACATACAACAGCAATTCTAAAACTATAAGGTGTAAGATATTTTAGTTTGCATATATAAATTCGTGCAAATTATTTTTTCAACCTCAGGTACAATATGACTTCCTTAAAACAAAGATTATACATACAGTATAATGAGATTTCATTATACCCAATATATTAACTTGATTTATTATTTATTGTTTTAGTCGTACTTGTCATAATTAAATGTTTAAATGCAGACGATCAAGGGAAAACCTATAAAGGTCACATACACAATAGCAGTTATCAAATACAAATAATCGAAATGAAAAGCGATCGTTCGTTTTGTTCAGGCTTTGTAAACAATGCTCATTCATATAGCAAACTTTTAGTAGCTCAGCAATACATAATAGACAAAACATTACTAATCGATGCTTTATTCAAGTGTAAATCCGGTGTAAAATTGATAACGTATGGTAGAAGATGGGGAAAGACGACAAATGTTAACATGATTAAGGAGTTCGTTGAAATTGAACTTGATAAAAACTATAACATCAGGCCCCAACAAAAAACGAAGGCATATAAATTTTTTAAGCTAGGCAAGTTAAAAGTAAACAAGAAAGAAATTTCTGTGAGCCCTCCACTCATTTCGGAAAAAAAAGAACTTTGTGATGCATATTTAGCTACTCATCCCGTTATTCATATCTCTTTCGCAGACCAAATAGAGTTTACTTCGTACGATAGCTTCCTCGGCATGTTTGGTAACCTAATAGCAACACTATTTGAACAGCACCTATATATCATGAAAAAATTAATAAAATTATCGACATCTGAGAATATTTTTGAAGCTGAATTAGCAGGCGGAAACTTGAGAATGTTTCGTTCATTATTCCATGGAAATGCAGATAAAGCCCAGTTAACAGACTGTTTACGCACTTTATCGAAATTATTATACGAATATCATGGAAAAAAAGTATTCATCTTTGTGGATGAATACGATACCATTTATAATAAATTATTTTTGGACGTTAAAAGTGAGTTCACCAACAAGGATGCAAATTCAATTAAAGATTTTATTACTACCTTAATGACTTCAACATTTAAAATGAATCCGTACTTAAAACAAGGTATAATAACTGGCATATCCAGAATTGCAAAAGAAAATATGTTTAGCGGTTTAAACGTCGTACAAGAACTCTCAATATTTAGTCCAGAAGTGAATCTTTTTTACGGTATTATGAAAGAAGAGTTAGAATTGCTACTCGAATTATATCCACACACAGCAGGAGAAAAAAGTGCAATTTACTCAAAATACGACGGTTATCCAATTCAACAAGAAGTTTTTAATACTAGTGCACTTAATATTTTCGCAATTACTCGATACTTATGCTCTAGAAAACTAGATGACTTCTGGTACGATTCCGGAAACATGCTTGGACTATTTAAACCTTTCCTGTATGAAGATCATTTTCGTGATAACATTAGATACTTACTATTAACTACAAATGCGAGTATCACAATAACATTTAACACACTAAATTCTGACATCGATACTTTCATAGCTATGAAGAATTATGGAAAAGAAAAAACAAGTGATCCAATTCTTGCAACAGATATGTTGAAACTATTACTGAGTACCTCATATCTATGTGGCAGGAAAATGAAAAATTCAATTTATGAGCTAACAATACCTAACGAGGAAATCAAAACACGTATTCATAAAATAGTTCTACGCTTTTATATACAACAAAGACTAAAGTCTAATGTGATGGAACTCGAGGAACTGGAACTAAATTTTAAATCGCTTGTATTAGGAAAAGATCCAGATTTGGAAGGATTTAAAGAAAAAATGAACTCTTACCTAAAGACCATTCCCGCCCAGTTTGGAAGGCCCTATAAGAATTACACCTTGGAGGAAGAAATATTGTTTGTAAATGAGGAGTTATACCACGATATTATGACAAGCGTAGCTCTGTTGTTGCACCCTAAACGAATGGGCGTAAATTTTCGATACGGCAAAAACAATTTTAGACCAGATATATTCTTGGGATGGGAACATCATATAGTTGTTATAGAAATGAAGTACGGAACTAGAGAAAATGATTATAAAGCATTAAATCAATGTAAAAGCTATAGATCTGATTTGGAAAATTTACTACAAGTAGAAGGTACAACTCCTTTTCGATATATAGTTATACGAGGGTTCGAAAATAAAACAGTTGATGCAATACTGGATGAAGAAAAACATAGTATAAGGAAAGTCTTGGAAACGATTAAATGTACCCATGAAATGAAAAAGCAGGTAAATTTAACATTTTTATTTTGCTTAATTTCTTTTTTTTAAGCGAGACAAGTAACAAGCTAACAAATTTTTATTTACAAAATTTTCATTATATTTAGAAATCAGAGACGAATAATTTTTTTTGGTTGGGGAGGAAGATTTTCATAAATTGTATTTATTACTGTTAAAATTATATTTTTTCACATCATAATTTACAAAAATTGAAGAAAGAAGTAATTTGTACAGTCGTATAATAAATAGGTTATGATTAGAGATAATAGTTGAATGTACCTACTAACTCATTTTGTTGTACTTTAGGAACTTCGTTATTTAACTTACAAGAAATTAGAAAAGTTGGATATCATACATAAAAATAATGTCACAACATGGACAGCAAAGAAAGAAACTGGAGAAAGGGGATTAATAGATATAAACCATTGCGAACCAGAGAAGGAGGTTCATAACACCAATAAAGAAGGTTCGTATAAATGCACAATGCTAAAGTACTATTTTCATTATATTATGAATATGTTAAATATTAACGTATAACTTATTTATTCTAGAGGTAAAAAAATCTTCTGACAATTTACCTGAACCATGTAAGTACATTGTATTTTTCGAGTGATATGATGTTGAAGTCTGGAAGTGTTTCCTTAAATCTAAAGTTTTTCTTGCATTTAGAAATCAATACTTAGTAGCTTCTTCTATGATCATTTATATTAATATTAATGTTGTAGAGATATCTACGTACCTACGTTAAAATTCCCTATTTGAATAATCTACTATATAATTGAGGAGGGTAAAACTTTGTCCGAGGTAAAGTCGAGATACGCGCAACAATGGAAGTTGGGAGTGGTTTCATGTGATAGGGCTGAACGAGGAGATCTTTCTTAACGCCTCGAGCACTCACGAAAAGCTCCATGAAGCTCGAAAATAAGCTTTAAAGAAACGTCCAGTAAATGGGCCGAAGAAGTTGTACACACATCTATGACGCTCGACCAAACGTCATTCCACAACCCCGAAGAGTAGTTAATACATTGTCCACCAGGATCTCCCTATGATGTGCGCAATTTTTAAATTTTGGACTTGGAACGTGAGATTGTGTGACCTCACGTTTCATTGAAACAGCTCACGTTTCAATATTAACCCGTGAATTAGCGTGATGGGGCATGAGTCCATGTCTTTTAGTTTGCACGGAATGTAAATTTTTGTGACCTCACGTTTCATTGAATGTAAGTTGGCGTGATGGAGCATGAGTGGAGGTATTTTAGTTCCCACGTGATAAATGGAGCAGAATTCTATAAATCTAGCAGGAGGTGAGAGGATGTCCTCAAGTTTCATTCAACCAACTCAGGACTTGGAGCGTGAGATTGTGTGACCTCACGTTTCAATATTATGGAGTAAAATTTTATATATGTAGTAGAAATGTGAGTTTGTGTGAGCTCACGGAAAAATTGAACTGTGAAACCATCTCACATTTCAATGTTATGGAGTAAAATTTTATATATGTAGTAGGAATGTGAGTTTAGCGTGACGGGGCATGAGTTAAGGTCTTTTAGTTCGCAGTTTTTTAGTGTTGCTGAAGCGTGAGTTTGCGTAACCTCACATTTCATTGAACTGTGAGTTAGTTTGATGGGGCATAAGTCCAGGTCTTTTAATTTGCACAAAACGTGAGTTTTTGTGACCTCACGTTTCATTGAACTGTGAGTTGGCGTGACGGAGCATGAGTGGAGGTTCTACTATATAATTGAGGAGGGTAAAACTTTGTCCGAGGTAAAGTCGAGATACACGCAACGATGAAAGTTGCGAGTGGTTTCATGTGATAGGGCTGAACGAGGAGATCATTCGTAACGCCTCAGGCACTCACGAAAAGCTCCATGAAGCTCGAAAAAAAGCTTTAAAGAAACGTCCCGTAAATAGGCCAAAGAAGTTGTACACATATCTATGACGCTCGACCAAACGTCATTCCACAGCCCCGAAGAGTAGTTAATAAATTATCCACCAGGATCTCCCTATGATGTGCGCAATTTTTAAATTTTGGACTTGAAAAGTGAGATTGTGTGACCTCACGTTTCAATATTATGGAGTAAAATTTTATATATGTAGTAGGAATGTGAGTTTGTGTGAGCTCACGGAAAAATTGAACCGTGAATTAGCGTGACGGGGCATGAGTCAAGGTCTTTTAGTTCGCAGTTTTTTAGTGTTGCAGAAACGTGAGTTTGCGTGACCTCACATTTCATTGAACTGTGAGTTAGTTTGATGGGGCATGAGTCCAGGTCTTTTAGTTTGCACGGAAGGTGAGTTTTTGTGACCTCACGTTTCATTGAACTGTAAATTGGCGTGACGGAGCATGAGTGGAGGTATTTACCAGCTGGAGTTGTAATAAAGTAGTGGTGTGGTCATTTGTAACATGGAGTAAAAAGCATAAGGATCCCTCCTCATGGTACCTCACGTTGAATGGTTAGCGAACAAAATAAAACCTCAACTTATGAATTCGAATGGCATCTTATGCCGAATGGTTGACTAACGAAATTATTATTTTAGACATTTTTTCACTGTCTATGTTTTGAAATAATTCAACGAATTCCGATGTAGATGGATCCATGTTTTTTATTTTGTTTTTTGAAGTAATTTTAATTTGTGGCTAACTGAGATTAAAGAAAAAAAAATTAATTTTAACATCGTGAATATAAAATGAATAATAACATTACTTATGTATGTATATAAAATTTTGTATATCGATTTAATTTTTCAATTGCTCCTTTCATTAAACAAGTAGTAAGCAAAAAGTTATTTTTTGAACGTGATCACAAATTTTGAAAAAAAAAAAATTAAAAACAACATTTACAAAAATTTAGTTTTTAATTTTTAAAAATTTTGATTAAAGAAATGATAGAATCTACCATCGTGATTTCAAAATTTTTTTCCTTTAATAATTCGCAAAACAAAGCAAAGAAGAACTATTACCATCGAAGAAGTTGACAATAAAGATAAAAAAAAAACCCTTTCAGTGTATGAAGAAGCACATGCTTAAACACCCCATCCGAAGGATGGGTATAGAGTACTAGTATAATTTATATTGATGCTAAATCGATTTTCAACTATTTCAATACTGATCTCGAAGATGTATACATATGATAGTTATCTATACGACTTTGATTCTCTAATTGTAGTATAATATAAGCACAAAAATTATTGTCAATAATAATTATAATAGGTCTACGTATTCAGTTTGGTTTAAGATGAGAAATAATAAACATTAGACGGCAAAATTATGTACAACTGAAATTCAACACTTCGTGTGATACACTCTTGATATTTAGATACAATCATTTGGAAAAGGAATAATTGAATAAATTACTCTTTGATTGATAGGCAATTAGACCTTTAACAATTTCCACAAGCAGTTTGAATAAGTTGATAGAATTTGTTAGCAAATTATATTTTTGTGTAATTCATTATTATCATCTTTAATAAGTATTAGGTATATTTTTTTCAAATGCTAATTTATAGAGCTTGAGAACTCTGTTTTATGAGCAAGGTGCGATAAGAGTGAAATGATACTAGGAGGGGAGTGGGGACTAGACTTGAAATGATTACGAGTTACTCGTCTTGGAGCTATACAAATACCTACTTATAGCACCACTAACTGCACTGTAAGCTTTGATATAATCAATATAATTAGGAATCGTTTATCCTTCATCATTCATGGTAGCATAAAATTAACACCTACCTAATTTTTACTTTTTATTTATTTGCAGTGCAAACATCCGAAGATGCTCACCCACCCTCCACTTAAATGAAAGTAATCATCAAAAATCATAACTCCAAGCTAACTTTGGGACAAAATGCAGTTTAATTTTTACCGATTGCGTACCAAAACAGAAGTTAATGTATATCGTTTCTTCTATTTCCATATCTTACGATTTTTTATACCATGATAACTCTCTGTTGGTTCAACAATTAGAGAAAAATCTCACGGATATAATTTCATTAAATTTTACAAAATCTCTTTACCAATATTTCGGTAACCTATAATATCTGCATCCTTAGTGTGTCAAAATAAAATGAAACATCATGTCATCGCGAATTCTTTTACCTACTTATACTGTAATATTTCGTTTATCTAATCTGAATAAATGAAAAATAATATACAATATTAGCATGTTCAACAGAAAATTGATTGATAAATATTCTGATACATCTCATTTTCCAACTCAAATTTTATATAGGCATATTGTTTATCTGAATCATTTCCAAAAAAAAAAAGATAAAATGCAGTTTATTCGAAATTCGAAGTCATTGGTCAAAATTTGACTCGGACTCTGAACTTAATTCTATATTATAACAATTAGTTAAATATCATCTTCACCTCTGTTCAACTTTTGAAGTTAATTTAAAGTAATTTGACTCCGAACCGGGAACAGCTCTCAATCCTTGATTTTTTCATCCCTGAAATATGATCCAGAGTGCCCAAAGAGTGAATTTTTTAAATGCTGAAGCAGCTGAATTTAAATTTTTTCCATCTTTTGTTACAAATGAGAGAATAGAATTTTAAGGCTGATAAACTTATCTCAACTTCATTATAACTTCTTTGCATTTGAAAAACTCAATTTTAAATACTTTGAAGAGATTTTTTCGCTGATTGTACCCGAATCACTTGGACGCATGGTATAATTATACAAACCATGCAGATTCACGTATATATGTATATTAATGAATACGCTGTGTCTAAATGATTTTAACACCCCCGAGCGCCAATTCTCTTCATTCACAAAAAGTATTCGTTATTTCATTTCATTTCATTTCTTTTTACTGGATTAAGAAATCAACGCAAAAAATAATTGTTTCTCTATGATTTCAATCCATAACGTACAAGATTATGAATGTTTTTAAGCTTCTAACGTTTCATTCCAGTTTAATTTTACAATACTGATTTTGGAAGAAATAAATTTAAATCAATCAAATAACCAGTAAAAAATTATTTAAATCATGGAATTTCAGTTACCAAAATCTTAAATAATTCATTATATCATAATAAGTCAAACAAAATTAAATAGTTGATATTTTTTTCCTAAAAGGGAATTTCGCGCTCGGGTGTGTTAAAATCAGTTAAACACAGTGTATAGCACTAAAAATAAAAAAAATAAAAAAATAAATGAATAAATAAATAAGAATTACTTACAGTTTTTTTGACATGACTTTTGTAAGGCGACATTATGAGCGAATTTTTAATCACTCTAACGAGCGACTTTTTATAACGCGAATAATATCGCCTAGTCGCGGGTTAACGCGACTTTTAAGCGCGTACAGGCAAAGTTTCACCCAACTGGGTTGTTATTTTTCTTTTGCTATGTATTGTAAATGTAATTCTTAATTATTACGATCTCGTTCCATTCATTTATCTTCAATTCATACTATTGTTGTACTATATTATAAGTAATATTACTTTAATCATGATAGCATACAACTTCAGAAAAAAAATTCAAGATTGGAAAAAATTTGAGTTGAAAAAAAAAAGTACTTGTGAAAAAAATTTTAGTTGACAAATGTATCACGAGAAGCAAAGAAAAACATTGCTGCTTTCACATCTCTGTATACTTGAAAAAAAAAGGGGCCTCCCTCATTAAGTAGGTGAAACCGGCCCTTGACGAAAATTTGGTCAAAAATGGTTTCAAATGTTACATGGGACCTAAAAACATTCCACCTAAATTTTGAACTCCTACCCCACCCCTTCCAAAATTATCGCGCATTATATGCTAAAAATTCAATTCGCGAAATTTCCAGTAAGAACAAGGAAAATTTTTGAAATTTTCACAGATTATATATATATTACGCATGTATGTTCGTACGATAATGTTTTGAGATTTTTTTTGAAATTTTTCCTCATTTTTATGGTAGTTAAAAATTTTCAATAAAAACAAAGTTATTCTACACTAGATTCCCTATAAAAATAAGTGCAGATGTTTCTCGCTATGCATCAAAATGGCGCCAAAATATGGAAGTACAAATAATCAACTTCATGGTATACCTTGTAACTTCATGAAACTCTGTGGAAAATAAAATAAAAAATTTTATGTACTTTTTGCTTCTGAACAGGATTTTTTTCTTAACCTTAATTTGTCATTAGAAAAAGAGTTTTTTTCAAATCGCGTTTTTACGGATCATGCAAGTTTCCTGGCAGTCTAAAACTATTCCCAATCGTTTTTTTTATGCCCAAAAGTATCAGCAGGGGTTATTCAATGTAATCGCTGTAATCGCCGATTACACTCAAAAAAGAGAAAAAAAATTTTTTTAATAAAATCCTCACTCATTACTCATAAAATTTAAATTTAAAATCGCTCATCTTGCAAAAACATTTACCTAGAAAGCGACGAGTAATCGCTGTTGAATGTGATTACAAACCTTGCCGGTAGCGCAGCGAAGGAGGCAAGTTCGTACATCTTCGTTCGGTGATCCGCAGACTTCGTACTGCATGTTTGTAATCTTCGACCATATAGTCGAAGTTTGTAATCGCTGTGGACAACGAGTACGCGTCGTACATATGTATGAATGCTTCGTTTTAGGACTTTTCAAATTTTTTTTGGGAGTTTTTTCATTTTTTGAAAAGAGAAAAGCAAAAACATAGCAAAGCATAATTTTATCTTGTAATTTTAATTTTTAAATTTGCTTTTGGGGCCTGTTTACAGTCCTTCTTTTAACAAACACGCACTCTGTTCAACGTTACTGTAATCGCCACTACTAGCGATTATGTACCTACTTCCACGACAAAAACGATTATCAGATTCGGCCCTTCTATCAATTGGAACAGAAATGCTACTCAAATTGAAAAAACAAAGAAATCAAATTTTTACGATTAAAGGATTAAAAGTTTTGTAAAAATAAAAAAAATAAAATAAAAATGAAAAGAATCGAACAATTATTCAAGCATGCAATTTTTTTGCCTTTTTAATTTAATTTTATTGCTCTCCAATCTCCATAAAAAAATATATATCTATATGCCTAGAACCAAAATTGTAGAGAATGGAATTAAACTTTTTAACCTCACCAAGTGTTGAAAATTTTTCTAGCCCTTCAAGTGTTATATATTCATTTGAGAAATCGACTTTGAAAGCGCCAAAAGCTAAAAAGTATGAAGTTTTTCATAGTTTTCGATTCTAAGGCCCCATCTGTGGTCTGTGACAATCAACGATTACAGCTCTGAAAAATCGAGCACCGCCACTGCATACATGTATACCGTGCGTCAAGTGATTCGCGTACAATCAGCGCAAAAATCTCAATTTTTTGATACTATCATAGAAGTTAAACTACAATTTCTAAATCATAAATTATTTTCGAAATTACGTTAATGAATTTTAAGGCTGACAAAATTCATTTCAACTGCATTACAATTTCTCTGCATTTAAAAAAATCAAATTAAATAATTGGAAAAGAGATTTTTTCGCTGATTGTACCCGAATCACTTGCAAGCACGGTATATAATTACATAAATAATGTTTATGTATATCGAAAAGTTAGACATTTGTTAGATGATTAATGATTACAAATGGTCGGAAAGGTGATGATTTGAAGACTCCCACCTCTCTGCGACCTATTTTTTCTAATGAGGTAGGCTGTAATAGCTATAGTATTTACAAAAAACACAGCTAATAACACTAATTAAACATCAGTTATTCATAGGATAAATTCCTAGAAGGATTATTAGTTTCTAATTGAAATAGTAAAATAAGACTCGGTTTATAATCACAACTGATAAGCATTGCTATTAAACGATTTTTCTATCTTCATGCGAGTTACATCAAATGTGTACGCAGATAATATATACATAGTTGATCTCGTAATCCGGAAGGTGATTTTTTTCCTCGATCATAGTCGTGTTCAAACCATTTCAATCACAATGGCATTTTCATATATTTTTTCTTCAATATTGGGTATGTCAAAAGAAAAGTAACTTCATTCTTATACGTATGCTTATAAGTAAATTCGCCTTCTAAAATAATGATACTTCTTCCATAAGTGTTGGTGTTGAAATTTGCTATTTCTCTGGTTATTTATATTTACCAACTTCCTGTACATCTATTGAGTACGCGGGTTGAAAAATACGACAGTGCTGAAAAATTTCGTTGTTTTCGTTTCAGCTGAAACTTTCTTACATTGTTCATTTATATTGTAAAAACGATGTAAAAATTTTATTTGCGTCCAAAAAAGTAACTGACAGTGTCTAATCCATAGTTCGTGCAGAATAATAAGTTATAAGTACTATGGTAATAAATATAATTATGTATACCAAAAATAGTTTTCATCTTCCTAATTACTGGTTTCGAAATAAGCGTAGCTGTTGGGTATTCGCGCGATGACATGTACGTACATTACGCCCAAGCTCTAATCAAAATTTGAAACGTATTGGTATATTATACATATGGGGTGATTTGGAATAAATTTTCAATTCTTCACCAGCGTATACTACTCCTTGAGATGAACAAAAAAGGTCATATAGGTACAACAATGATCTATTTGTTCACACTTGAAACGTACGGCAGAAATGTTTTTACACATTATTAGTATCATAAAATGTCATACAACAATTTTGGCTTGCATCAAAAATTGAAGTTGTTACGGGGCTTCAAAAATTAAAAATTCTCACATTTAATTTAATTCTATTCTTAAAGGACGTAAATTTACGCCTATCTTCATGACCTACTTCGACTAGGTGTACATTTACGCGTTAGAATCAAATTGTTCAAAACTCTGAGAATAAACTTATAAATTTCTCTATCAAGATCACATATTACCGCCATTTTCGTTGATACGATACGATATGATACGATACTTGGTCTCGGTGAACAAGGGTATCGCTTAGCATCGTTGAAAATGTTTTGTGAGGCGATACTCCGCTACAAGGATATAATACTAGTACTTCTTCACGAATAATGATACGAGACTTCTAATGACCAAGTATGGTTTATACATTTCGCGCCACGTAGCACAAGGGCTCGTATTTTTGAGCAGGTGTGAAGGTTTTCATGTTCAGTACGTTGAATTTTAAAATCAAGTATCAAATTCAACCTCACAAGAGGCAGGGGTGTTGAAAATTGAGTTCGATTACACTATTGAATGATTTGTACTACATAGCGGACAAATTTAATGGTCATTTTAGGATTTAGGAGTTTTTTCTTCTTTATTTATTCAAATTTTAACTACAATCTACTTTAATTTTGAATTGAATTGAATTGAAAATGTTTCAATTTATCAGAAACATAGAATACATCAAAGCAGTTAACAAAAAAAATATATATCAAAAATTTTTTCATAAAATTGGAAAATTAAAAAATTGGTTTGAATACACAAAAAAGTAGTGCCACAATTCTTACGAATGACTACACAAAAATCATTCTTGCTTTTGCATTTTACAATATTTCCTATGAGCAGTTCGTTCCGCTTAAAAGCACAATTTCAAAAACGAAATGTCTTTGCCGGAATTTTTGACATAGGTACCTAATAATTGTTTTTACTTCATTATGTTCGAAAGCTTTTGCTCCTTCAGCAATTTCTTTCTTCAAAATTAAATTAACACGAAGTATTGATTTTTTTTAACCCTTCGTTAGTGACATGACGGCTGGTAGCCGCAAACACGCTGAGTAACTTGGAGACCCCCAAATGAGTAGAATTATGCAACATACAACGCACATAAGTGATTTTGGTTGTCTATATAACACGATATAATTTTTTTTGGGCAGTTTTTAAAATTTGGGTGAAAATTTGAAGAATTTTGCTACTTTTTCGTAATTAGTTTTGGTGCATTACTTTTATTGAGAATTCGAATAAAATTGAATAATTTCTTCAAATGGTTGTTTTTTGTTTTTTTTTTTAATACCCAAGAAAAAATTTTAAAAAAATCGATCACAATATTATTGAAAAATTGATGGAATTTTGTGTGTGTGTGTGTACGCTTAGTTGAGTAATATAGGTAAGAACAAACACATTTATGCAGTAAATATTTAAAAGACAATACTAGAAATTATCCAATAAAAAAAAAAAAAAGAAATGAGTACTCTAAAACAATTTGATGAATTTTTCATTCATGTAAAAAAATGGAACTGAATATTAAGTCATAACTCTCGCGCAAACCACTTCTAAAATACTTGCAATTACAGGTTTTGAACTGCACTGTTTAGTGAATTAATTCTGATTTTTTGTTTAGCTATCTTCAGGGTCTAAGAAATTTTTTTTTGGGGAAGCCATTTATGGAAATGAAGTGTAGACCGACATCATTTTATCAATAACTGTTGGAATTCTGTATAAAAATAATTAACAGAAATATTTTCCTCCAATATTGATGGTGCGGCTGACAGCCGTCATGTCACCTACCTTGAAACTTGAGTCATAAGGCACTTTTGAAGGGTTGAAACACACAAAAATGTTTTTACTAAACTTCGAATAGAGTGGGGTGATAAATGCTTTTATTCTTTTTAATCAGTTGCCATCACTGAACATTTCAACAGCAAGTTTCACAAAATACCTATAGTTTTCATGTCGGAAATGGAGATTTGTGATTTTACTAAATTGATTATTTTCGACACCAATTTAGGCCCTTGGTGACAATTCATGGTGATGTTTTTATCTGGGGCCTCCTTCCCACCTTGTAATAAAAAGCACCTGGATGCCGAGATAATGCATTCGATTTTGCAAAACACAAAAGCTCTATGTTGAAGTTGAAAAATATCTTTTAAAATTTTATCATCAAATTGAAACAAAGTTGCGAAGGGGCTATGCTCGTTATCATAATACAAACTGCTATTGAAATGAAGAACGCACTCGGTCATTTACTCAATATGGATGTACAGTTTACCAACTTGTCATTCTCAGAAGATGAATAGCGGCCGTTTAAATGCAACGAAATATCGTTGATGAATTTATTTCAGATAAAGATTTTTTTTTTAATCTAACCATAACCCATAAAATCGGTTCGAAAGTTCATTGTTGCGTCGTGAAATTTTCCATTTTCAACTTCGACGTCATCGGCTCTTCTGCCTGTTGTACATCTACTACTTTGGGAACCACTGATGCGTTTTGCAATTCGATCTTGAGATGCAAAATACTCATTTTTTATTTTGATGCAAAGCTTAACTAAATTTTTGAACGATAGAGGAGAGTGAAACATTCCAAACCATACAGTGTTTTCTTTTTTAATCTGAACAGTATATGAGCAAAAGTTTAATCGCAATTCGTAAATTTTCATAATAAAAGCGAATTTTTGTAACTTTAATCGAAAATACAACACTTACTTGGTATCTCACAAAGTTCACTGACAAGTTTTTTTTTCCTTACACGATTGAAAAAAATGTGAAATTTTATGCAGAACTGTACATAAAGAATCATTACGTTATTGAATGGAATTTGGTGATATTTCAATTACAATGTAGCGCCATTTGGTTTAGATGCATAGGTATATATTCCAAAAACGTGCGCGAGCTTTCAACTTTTATCACTCATATCTGAAACAGTTGTGGATCGATTTTTTTTTCACGATTGAAAAGAGTGGGAAATTTTACATTCAATAGCAATTCTAAAACTATAGGGTGCGGCGACAAATTTCTAGATATTTTCATCGAGATTTTACACGATGAGGTTTACGTAATATTTGTAAAAACGCGCGACTTTTCAACTTTGATCGCTCATATCTCAAAAAGTTATGGATGGATTTTATTTCTCTTCACCATCGGAAAGGGCGTAAAATTTCACATAAAATAGCAATTTCAAACTTATAGTATGTCGCGACAAATTTCGAGATATTGCATAAAGAATCGCCACGCGGTCGCGTTTTCACCATATAAACTCGTGCAAATTATTCCTTCAACCCCAGGTAGGTACTATTCCTTGAAGCTCTGCGAGGTGCATTTCCTTGACCTTCAATGAGTGAGGTGCCGGAGGGGAAGGGGCGCAATTGTATTTCATAACACTACCGAAAAAATATTTGTGAAATTTTATGCAAGTTGCACTTTCAGAATTATGGGATTTTGCGCTACTTTAACTACGTATTCATAAAACCGCAGCATATAGTTTATATATTCTGAAAACGCAGTCGTGGATGGATTTTTCTTTTCTTTTCACGATTGGAAAGAGTGTGAAATTCTACATACAACAGCAATTCTAAAACTATAAGGTGTAAGATATTTTAGTTTGCATACATAAATTCGTGCAAATTATTTTTTCAACCTCAGGTACAATATGACTTCCTTAAAACAAAGATTATACATACAGTATAATGAGATTTCATTATACCCAATATATTAACTTGATTTATTATTTATTGTTTTAGTCGTACTTGTCATAATTAAATGTTTAAATGCAGACGATCAAGGGAAAACCTATAAAGGTCACATACACAATAGCAGTTATCAAATACAAATAATCGAAATGAAAAGCGATCGTTCGTTTTGTTCAGGCTTTGTAAACAATGATCATTCATATAGCAAACTTTTAGTAGCTCAGCAATACATAATAGACAAAACATTACTAATCGATGCTTTATTCAAGTGTGAATCCGGTGTAAAATTGATAACGTATGGTAGAAGATGGGGAAAGACGACAAATGTTAACATGATTAAGGAGTTCGTTGAAATTGAACTTGATAAAAACTATAACATCAAGCCCCAACAAGAAACGAAGGCATATAAATTTTTTAAGCTAGGCAAGTTAACAGTAAACAAGGAAGAAATTTCTGTGAGCCCTCCACTCATTTCGAAAAAAAAAGAACTTTGTGATGCATATTTAGCTACTTATCCCGTTATTCATATCTCTTTCGCAAACCAGATAGGCTTTACTTCGTACGATGACTTCATCAGCGGGTTTAGACAAGAAATAAAAGAGGTATTTCGTAGGCACGCATATATTATGAATCATTTAATAGAAGTATCGACATCTGAGAATATTTTTGAAGCTGAATCAGCAGGCGGAAACTTGAGAATGTTTCGTTCATTCCTCCATGGAAATGCAGATAAAGCCCGGTTAACAAACTGTTTACGCACTTTATCGAAATTATTATACGAATATCATGGAAAAGAAGTATTCATCTTTGTGGATGAATACGATACCATTTATAATAAATTATTTTTGGATGTTGAAAGTGAGTTCACCAACAAGGATGCAAATTCAATTAAAGATTTCATTATTACCTTAATGACTTCAACATTTAAAATGAATCCGTACTTAAAACAAGGTATAATAACTGGCATATCCAGAATTGCAAAAGAAAATATGTTTAGCGGTTTAAACGTCGTACACGAATTCTCAATATTTAGTCCAGAAGTGAATCTTTTTTACGGTATTATGAAAGAAGAGTTAGAATTGCTACTCGAATTATATCCACACACAGCAGGAGAAAAAAGTGCAATTTACTCAAAATACGACGGTTATCCAATTCAACAAGAAGTTTTTAATACTAGTGCACTTAATACTTTCGCAGTTACTCGATACTTATGCTCTAGAAAACTAGAAGACTTCTGGTACGATTCTGGAAACATGCTTGGACTATTTAAACCTTTCCTGTATGAAGATCATTTTCGTGATAAAATTAGATACTTACTATTAACTACAAATGCGAGTATCACAATAACATTTAACACACTACATTCTGACATCGATACTTTCATAGCTATGAAGAATTATGGAAAAGAAAAAACAAGTGATCCAATTCTTGCAACAGAAATGTTGAAACTATTACTGAGTACCTCATATCTATGTGGTAGGAAAATGAAAAATTCACTTTATGAGCTAACAATACCCAATGAGGAAATCAAAACACGTATTCATGAAATAGTTCTACACTTTTATATACAACAAAGACTAAAGTCTTATGAGATGGAACTCGAGGAACTGGAACTAAATTTTAAATCGCTTGTATTAGGAAAAGATCCAGATTTGGAAGGATTTAAAGAAAAAATGAACTCTTACCTAAAGACCATTCCCGCCCAGTTTGGAAGGCCCTATAAGAATTACACCTGGGAGGAAGAAATATTGTTTGTAAATGAGCAGTTATACCACGATATTATGACAAGCGTGGCTCTGTTGTTGCACCCTAAACGAATGGGCGTAAATTTTCGATACGGCAAAAACAATTTTAGACCAGATATATTCTTGGGATGGGAACATCATATAGTTGTTATAGAAATGAAGTACGGAACTAGAGAAAATGATTATAAAGCATTAAATCAATGTAAAAGCTATAGATCTGATTTGGAAAATTTACTACAAGTAGAAGGTACAACTCCTTTTCGATATATAGTTATACGAGGGTTCGAAAATAAAACAGTCGATGCAATACTGGATGAAGAAAAACATAGTATAAGGAAAGTCTTGGAAACGATTAAATGTACCCATGAAATGAAAAAGCAGGTAAATTTAACATTTTTATTTTGTTTAATTTCTTTTTTTTAAGCGAGACAAGTAACAAGCTAACAAATTTTTATTTAGAAAATTTTCATTATATTTAGAAATCAGAGACGAATAATTTTTTTTTGGTTGGGGAGGAAGATTTTCATAAATTGTATTTATTACCGTTAAAATTATATTTTTTCACATCCTAATTTACAAAAATCGAAGAAAGAAGTAATTTGTACAGTCTTATAATAAATAGGTTATGATTAGAGATAATAGTTGAATGTACCTACTAACTCATTTTGTTGTACTTTAGGAACTTCGTTATTTAACTTACAAGAAATCAGAAAAGTTGGATATCATACATAAAAATAATGTCACAACATGGACAGCAATGAAAGAAACTGGAGAAAGGGGATTAATAGATATAAACCATTGCAAACCAGAGAAGGAGGTTCATGACATCAATAAAGAAGGTTCGTATAAATGCACAATGCTAAAGTACTATTTTCATTATATTATGAATATGTTAAATATTAATGTATAACTTATTTATTCTAGAGGTAAAAAAATCTTCTGACAATTTACCTGAACCATGTAAGTACATTGTATTTTTCGAATGATATGGTGTTGAAGTCTGTAAGTGTTTCCTTAAATCTAAAGTTTTTCTTGAATTTAGAAATCAATACTTAGTAGCTTCTTCTATGATCATTTATATTAATATTAATGTTGTAGAGATATCTACGTACGTTTAAAATTCCCTATTCGAATAATATAATTTATATGGATGCTAAATCGATTTTCAACTATTTCAATACCTATCTGGAAGATGTATAATATGATACTTATCTATACGACTTTGATTCTCTAATTGTATTGTAGTATAATATATAAGCACAAAAATTATTGTCAATAATAATTATAATAGGTCTACGTATTCAGTTTGGTTTAAGATAAGAAATAATTAACATTACACGGCAAAATTACATTTGAAATTCAACACTTCGTGTGATACACTCTTGACATTTAGACACAATCATTTGGAAAAGGAATAATTGAATAAATTACTCTTTGATTGATAGGCAATTAGAACTTTAACAATTTCCACCAGCTGCTTGAATAACTTGATAGAATTTGTTAGCAAATTATATTTTTGAATATGACTTACAAAGTACTTTTAAACTAAGCTGAAATTTTTTTATTTTATTTCATTTGTAATTCATTTATCATCTTTAATAAGTATTAGGTATATTTTTTTCAAATGCTAATTTATAGAACTTGAGACCTCTGTTTCATGAACGAGGTGCGATAAGAGTAAAATGATACTAGGAGGGGAGTGGGGACTAGACTTGAAATGATTACGAGTTACTCGTCTTGGAGCTATATAAATACCTACTTATCGCACCACTAACTGCACTGTAAGCTTTGATATAATCAATTCAATATAATTACGTATTGTTTATCCTTCATCATTCATGGTAGCATAAAATTAACACCTACCTAATTTTTACTTTTAATTTATTTGCAGTGCAAACATCCGAAGACGCTCAGCCACCCTCCACTCAACATGAATGTAATCATCAAAAATCATAACTCCAAGCTAACTTTGGGACAAAATGCAGTTTAATTTTTACAGACTGCGTACCAAAACAGAAGTTAATGTATATCGTTTCTTCTATTTCCATATCTTACGATTTTTTATACCATGATAACTCTCTGTTGGTTCAACAATTAGAGAAAAATCTCACGAATATAATTTCATTAAATTTTACAAAATCTCTTTACCAATATTTCGGTAACCTATAATATCTGCATCCTTAGTGTGTCAAAATAAAATGAAACATCATGTCATCGCGAATTCTTTTACCTACTTATACTGTAATATTTCGTTTATCTAATCTGAATAAATGAAAAATAATATACAATATTAGCATGTTCAACAGAAAATTGATTGATAAATATTCTATACATCTCATTTTCCAACTCAAATTTTATATAGGCATATTGTTTATCTGAATCATTTCCAAAAAAAAAAAAGATAAAATGCAGTTTATTCAAAATTCGAAGTCATTGGTCAAAATTTGACTCGGACTCTGAACTAAATTCTATATTATAACAATTAGTCAAATATCATCTTCACCTCTGTTCAACTTTTGAAGTTAATTTAAAGTAATTTTGACTCCGAACCGGAAACAGCTCTCAATCCTTGATTTTTTCATCCCTGAAATATGATCCAGAGTGTCCACAGAGTGAATTTTTTAAATGCTGAAGCAGCTGAATTTAAATTTTTTCCATCTTTTGTTACAAATGAGAGAAGAGAATTTTAAGGCTGATAAACTCATCTCAACTGCATTATAACTTCTTTGCATTTGAAAAACATCAATTTTAAATAATTTGAAGAGATTTTTTCGCTGATTGTACCCGAATCACTTGGACGCATGGTATAATTATACAAACCATGCAGATTCACGTATATATGTATATTAATGAATACGCTGTGTCTAAATGATTTTAACACCCCCGAGCGCCAATTCTCTTCATTCACAAAAAAGTATTCGTTATTTCATTTCATTTCATTTCTTTTTACTGGATTAAGAAATCAACGCAAAAAATAATTGTTTCTCTATGATTTCAATCCATAACGTACAAGATTATGAATGTTTTTAAGCTTCTAACGTTTCATTCCAGTTTAATTTTACAATACTGATTTTGGAAGAAATAAATTTAAATCAATCAAATAACCAGTAAAAAATTATTTAAATCATGGAATTTCAGTTACCAAAATCTTAAATAATTCATTATATCATAATAAGTCAAACAAAATTAAATAGTTGATATTTTTTTCCTAAAAGGGAATTTCGCGCTCGGGTGTGTTAAAATCAGTTAAACACAGTGTATAGCACTAAAAATAAAAAAAAATAAAAAAATAAATGAATAAATAAATAAGAATTACTTACAGTTTTTTTGACATGACTTTTGTAAGGCGACATTATGAGCGAATTTTTAATCACTCTAACGAGCGACTTTTTATAACGCGAATAATATCGCCTAGTCGCGGGTTAACGCGACTTTTAAGCGCGTACAGGCAAAGTTTCACCCAACTGGGTTGTTATTTTTCTTTTGCTATGTATTGTAAATGTAATTCTTAATTATTACGATCTCGTTCCATTCATTTATCTTCAATTCATACTATTGTTGTACTATATTATAAGTAATATTACTTTAATCATGATAGCATACAACTTCAGAAAAAAAATTCAAGATTGGAAAAAATTTGAGTTGAAAAAAAAAAAAGTACTTGTGAAAAAAATTTTAGTTGACAAATGCATCACGAGAAGCAAAGAAAAACATTGCTGCTTTCACATCTCTGTATACTTGAAAAAAAAAGGGGCCTCCCTCATTAAGTAGGTGAAACCGGCCCTTGACGAAAATTTGGTCAAAAATGGTTTCAAATGTTACATGGGACCTAAAAACATTCCACCTAAATTTTGAACTCCTACCCCACCCCTTCCAAAATTATCGCGCATTATATGCTAAAAATTCAATTCGCGAAATTTCCAGTAAGAACAAGGAAAATTTTTGAAATTTTCACAGATTACATATATATTACACATTATATGTTCGTACGATAATGTTTTGAGATTTTTTTTGAAATTTTTCCTCATTTTTATGGTAGTTAAAAATTTTCAATAAAAACAAAGTTATTCTACACTAGATTCCCTATAAAAATAAGTGCAGATGTTTCTCGCTATGCATCAAAATGGCGCCAAATTATGGAAGTACAAATAATCAACTTCATGGTATACCTTGTAACTTCATGAAACTCTGTGGAAAATAAAATAAAAAATTTTATGTACTTTTTGCTTCTGAACAGGATTTTTTTCTTAACCTTATTTTGTCATCAGAAAAAGTGTTTTTTTCAAATCGCGTTTTTACGGGTGATGCAAGTTTCCTGGCAGTCTAAAACTATTCTCAATCGTTTTTTTTATGCCCAAAAGTATCAGCAGTGGTTATTAAATGTAATCGCTGTAATCGCCGATTACACTCAAAAAAGAGAAAAAAATTTTTTTAATAAAATCCTCACTCATAAGAGATTTTTCGCTGATTGTACCCGAATCACTTGCAAGCACGGTATATAATTACATAAATAATGTTTATGTATATCGAAAAGTTAGACATTTGTTAGATGATTAATGATTACAAATGGTCGGAAAGGTGATGATTTGAAGACTCCCACCTCACTGCGACCTATTTTTTCTAATGAGGTAGGCTGTAATAGCTATAATTTTTACAAAAAACACAGCTAATAACACTAATTAAACATCAGTTATTCATAGGATAAATTCCTAGAAGGATTATTAGTATTCTAATTGAAATAGTAAAATAAGACTCGGTTTATAATCACAACTGATAAGCATTTGCTATTAAACGATTTTTCTATCTTCATGCGAGTTACATCAAATGTGTACGCAGATATATATACATAGTTGATCTCGTAATCCGCAAGGTGATTTTTTTCCTCGATCATAGTCGTGTTCAAACCATTTCAATCACAATGGCATTTTTATATATTTTTTCTTCAATATTGGGTATGTCAAAAGAAAAGTAACTTCATTCTTATATGTATGCTTATAAGTAAATTCGCCTTCTAAAATAATGATACTTCTTCCATAAGTGTTAGTGTTGAAATTTACTATTTCTCTGGTTATTTACATTTACCAACTTCCTGTATAGATATTGAGTACGCGGGTTGAAAAATACGACAGTGCTGAAAAATTTCGTTGTTTTCGTTTCAGCTGAAACTTTCTTACATTGTTCATTTATATTGTAAAAACGATGTAAAAATTTTATTTGCGTCCAAAAAAATAACTGACAGTGTCTAATCCATAGTTCGTGCAGAATAATAAGTTATAAGTACTATGGTAATAAATATAATTATGTATACCAAAAATAGTTTTCATCTTCCTAATTACTGGTTTCGAAATAAGCATAGCCGTTGGGTATTCGCGCGATGACATGTACGTACATTACGCCCAAGCTCTAATCAAAATTTGAAACGTATTGGTATATTATACATATGGGGTGATTTGGAATAAATTTTCAATTCTTCACCAGCGTATACTACTCCTTGAGATGAACAAAAAAGGTCATATAGGTACCATAATGATCTATTTGTTCACACTGGAAACGTACGGCAGAAATGTTTTTACACATTATTAGTATCATAAAATGTCATACAACAATTTTGGCTTGCATCAAAAATTGAAGTTGTTACGGGGCTTCAAAAATTAAAAATTCTCACATTTAATTTAATTCTATTCTTAAAGGACGTAAATTTACGCTTATCTTCATGACCTACTTCGACTAGGTGTACATTTACGCGTTAGAATCAAATTGTTCAAAACTCTGAGAATAAACTTATAAATTTTTCTATCAAGGTCACATATTTTCATCGATAAAATTTCCATTTCGAAATCAAAGTTACACAGAAATTACTTTTCTTATCATCAATAAATTGGTAAAGGGAAAACTATATAGGGAAGGCGATTTCTGAACTTATTAAAAAAAAAAAAAACTAAAAAAAAAACATTTTTTCTTGAGTTTTTTGATAATAATATACTCACATCTCTCTGTACTCACCTTCATCAAACTCCCGATTTCTTCATCAGTAAAACTATACTATAATATTAGATAATATTCTTCACATTTTGGAGTAAACTGGACATTTTTATCTAACCTGGATGACGATATAAAAATTTTTGAATATGCCCACTATCGAGATAAAAAGAATATTTTCAAAATTTTATTCATGAGCAGGAAAACCGTCAGAATCACACTTATGTATGGTTCATTATCCCTCATCTCTCCCATCCAAGTCATCCACTCTCGGGTGTATTTGCTTGAGGACTTAATATTGTTGCACTAAGACTACAACGTTAATATCAAAGAAAACTGGGTAGCAAGTAGAAAATGATTATAGTACGGTAACTAGCACTCTAAAAATGAGAAAAGCGTGTTGGTTAATGAAGAACCCTCCCCCACTTAGAAACTGTTATCTCGCTTATATGAGATCGAATTGAAAAACCGCTTTAGGGGTTCCCAAAATGGCGGAAGTGCAACACATTTTTCATTATATTTTGTTTGGTAACTCCTCTCGTAGGTGTGGTAAAAGGACGAATGAAGGCTTACGTTACTTCTAAGTAGTTTTACTCTCAGAATAGTGTAGTATACCAAGTATTTAAAACCCACTTTCACCCTTACTACAGCAGGGTTTCTTGATATTGAAAATGGAAAATTTTAGGATACAACATTGAACTTTCGAACTAATTTTATAGATTATGGTTAGATTAAAAAAAAAAAAAAAAAAAAAAAAAACATGCGTAACATAACATATTTTGACAATATGATAAGAATTTCAGCGATAAGCGAATGATTTTTGTAGATTCTGCGGAACTAAGATATTCAACGTTGAACATTGCAAAGTGAAATATCGTGTTAAGCAGTTTTTAGCTGAGTAAATCGAAGGTACTTTATGGCAATGATTCGTAGCGAAGATTTTATTCACGAAGATATAGAAACTAGCTCCACTAACCACATATTGAATGTCCTAAATCCAAAGCGGTGTGCTGGGTAGTCCATAGAGAGGCGAAGGTGTTTGATCTAAAAACAAAAATTATTTTTTCGCTTCATATATTTGGGATTTGATTGTAAGGCAAAAATAGCTCGGTGCAACGCACAAATTTCACATCAACATTTCTTATCTATGACCCATAGGTGGGGAGTCGTGGGTCTTTAAAATCTGATACTTGAGGGGCTCAATTACAATATTGATACAATTGTTATGCTATGCGGTGTTGTATGTGTATGCAAATGAAAAATGCATATACGACGACTTGTGGCTACATACCAACCCAATCACGAGCCTATGGAAATCGCAGACCCCTCACGTCACCTCAAATGCATACCTACCCAAATGTAAATAATTTTCATGTGAACCAAATAAGGTAGGCTTTTGAAATCTACCCACTCAGCTATCTTTTATGATCGTGTCAAGTTCTGAAATAAGATGAAGAAGATACGCTACTTTTACTTATCTTATTTCTTACATCATTTTTTCGGGACGTGGTTTAGTACAAAGTTTTGATCAATTGAAAAAATATATACCGTGTGTCCCATTGATCTTCGAACCCCTCAGTACAAAACTTTCTCTCAAGTGGCTTCAATAAAAGTATTTTGGATTCGCTGCGTGGTAACACTGACGAAAACGTGGAGATCCTGAATCAGTAGGGAAAGGCTATTTCCACCCAAGTTCCCGACTCTCTATGGTAAATATCGTTCTTTTACAACGATTCTTGTATCACTGTCATCCTACTGAAAGTGTTGTAAATTACTGGTATGGTGGTGACAATAATAAAACAAATAGCATATTGATTAATTATCAGTAATTAGTTATAATGAGCATCCCAAGATCCTTTAATCCAGCGCTGTTAACTTAAACGTATATTAGTTAAATTCAGTTAAAGTTTTAGTCTTTCAAAACAAAAATAAGAGTTAAAGTTAGCAGTTTTATTCTTTTCACTTAAAGTTCAAGTTATAGTTAAAGTTGATGTAAACTAGTTTTAACTTGAATAAAATAAAAGTTTAGAGTTAAGGTTAAAGTTAAATTCTTCTTTATAGTTAAAAAAGTTAAAGTTAGTTAAAGTTTAATTCTTCTTTTAAAATAGTTAAAGAAGTTGAAGTTAGAATGAAATAATATAGTTACCGATTATATCATATCGGCTTTTTATGTACGATGAAAAGATGAAATAAGACATAAGAGTTTCCAAATTCAATAAATTAAGCGTTTAAAAAAATATAAAATGAATTTAATTTAAAATTTCACATTTAAAATTTTTATTTTCAAAACTAATTAATATAATTATTTCACAGTAACAAAAGATCATTAATAATAGAAAATAGACTCTTTAAGACTGCATTGCAAAGGGTCTAAAATAAACCTCAAGTTGCTGAATGTTCGTTCAAAATTGGAAAATTGGAAATTGGCTTGAAACTTTAACCAAAACGATTTTTTTTAAATTTAAGTTGAAGTTTAATTCAGTTTCAGGGACTGAAAATATTAGTTTAAGTTTTATTCAGTTACAAATATTGGGATTTATAGTTATAGTTAAATTCAGTTTTATCCTTAATACGTGAAAATACAAGTCAGTTTGAGTTAAAGTTTGGAGTTTTAATTATTGTTAACAGGCCTACTGAGTTTAATCTTAAAAAATAAAAAAAAAAACCAAACCATTTAACAATTAATTTTATTAGATAATTAATAATAATTATAGTATATTAATATTTAATAAGTTTTACTTTGAACGTTACCTATTACATTTTTGTTTCTAGATAGCATAAGCGTATAGTATGTATACGTACGTATTACATACTTAAAATAATCCTTTAATTTTTGAGCGTACCAATTTTTTTCATGTAGACTTATACTAACGAATTATTTTCTGAAATTGTTAATGAATAAAAGCAAAAAGTAGCGGGCATTTGTAAATATGAATGTTCAAGTTTGAATAAATTGTTGTTCAGCGTTATTTCTGGTATTCTATGCTTTGGTAATTCACTGACTTGTTGTTGTGTTACAAATCAGTGAATCGTTCGTTCTTAGTCACGAACCTGGGTGGAAATAGCCTTTCCCGAATCAGTATCACCACACAACGAATCCAAAATACTCCTATTAAATTACTTGAGGTTTTTTCGCTAAGACGGTCGAAGATCAATGGGACGCACGGTATAAATTATGTGTTTAGATGAGGTCCATTTCGCTGGCCCCCCCATCTCGAGGTAGAGAGCTGAAATTAACCACATCGTTTGTGCTACGTTTGTGCTGGTTTGTGCTGTAAAAATTTTCGTTTGTGCCGCTTCCACCACGAAGATTTGGGGTGTGGGGCTATAGAAATGCGAGCCCCCCCATTTCAAGGTTGCGAGCTGAAATAAACCACATCGTTTGTGCTACGTTTGTGCCGTAAAAATTTTCGTTTGTGCCGCTTCCCCAACGGAGATATGGTATGTGGGGCTATAGAAATGCGAGCCCCCCCATTTCAAGGTTGCGAGCTGAAATTAACCACATCGTTTGTGCTACGTTTGTGCCGGTTTGTGCCGTAAAAATTTTCGTTTGTGCCGCTTCCCCCACGGAGATATGGTATGTGGGGCTATAGAAATGCGAGCCCCCCCCCCATTTCAAGGTTGAGTGCTGAAATTAACCATATCGTTTGTGCTACGTTTGTGCTGTTTTGTGCTGTAAAAATTCTCGTTTGTGGCGCTCCTCAAACGAATATTTTTCCATACATCTGTAGTTGATTCAAAAAAATATATATATATTAAATACTGCATTAGTGATGAAATACCTACGTACGTCGTACTTACATAGAAAGTAGTTTCAAACAGTATCGCATAAATTTTAATGGAAGTGTAATAAAATTAATGCACCTCCCTTAAATCAGCTAAGAGTAATAGCCTAATAGGTACCTATTGCGTCTTCGATTTTTTTCATCAATGCATTATACCTACTTGTTAAATGCCCTAATTTTTAAGAAACTCTCGTATAAAATTTGTACTTGCTTTCATTTTTACCTCAACGCGTTGCATCACATTATTTGTAGAGTGAAAATTTGTAGTTATTGTGAGTGAATAGTAGAATACATTGATAAATTCGTGCACCTATGGATTTAAATTAACAGCGCCTCACGCCACATGTTGGGGAGTGGCACAGTCGAACATTTGTACTCCACAAAGCAGTACAAACATAGCCCAAACAATGTGGTTAATTGCAGTTGTCAACATTGAAATGGGGTAGGCTTGCATTTTTACTGTCCCACCACTTGACTTTCTGGAACTGAAACCCCTCCCACCCCCTCACGCAGCGATGCTAAGACTGGCATTGATACATCTAATTATTTCATTTTGCAATCTAGACCAATGCGACTTATTTGGCGGTAGATGATGAATAATTTTGTTCAAAAGTAGGTACCTACATAATATGGTGAAATAATTCGAGAGTTAATTTTGATGTGACATGTATATCATAAAAAAAATGCAGCTTCTGAGTCTACATACTTGCATATATCGTACGTGCAATTGATTCCCATCCAATAAGCACGAAATCAACAAAATTCCATTTCCATAATTTTGAAATAATGCATGGATAACTACTGTATAAATGGTACAAATCTCATTACATTTACTTTCAGGTATAGTTATGTCTCTTTCACTACGTTTCTCTATTTTGTACTACTTTCTGTCAGCGAAGAAGGAAGGTGGCGTACAAAAGGTACAGGGTAAAGTTTCTCCAAAAAAATCAGGGATACAGTAGTATTATTTGTACTCCTCTCTACAAACCTTAAAAGTTGAAATTAAAAAACTAAGAAACCAGAATTAGTGTTTCTGGAAATTTAAAAATAAGTATGTTCAATTTTTTGAAGCGGTTCTTTCATGATACCCTTTCTACTTAAACAACACCTGTGTTGTATCGTAATTCCGGCCCGGCTTAAATGGTACCACACGATACGTATACGAACAAAAAAAAATATATAAAAAAATTGCACTTTCATCCAAATTTACGCAATACTCTTTAAAATTGCTTACTATGTAGATAGACGCACAGTGAGCCAAACAACGATTCTAGTACGACAATAGTCGAATTTCATTATTTTTTGGGAAAAAAAGATCTAATTATATGTTTTTTGGGTCACTGATTTCGAATTTTACATTATTTTTTCGATTCGACCCCTACCAAGGATTCCAACCCCCAAAAAAGGTTTGTTCGAGATCCAAATCTACTTTTATTAAGCAACATATCAAAATATATGTTTTTCAGGTCACTGGTTCCGAATTTCATATTAATTTATCGATTCAGTCCCCACTAAGGGCTCCAATTCTCAAAAAAGGGTTGTTCGAGATCTAAATCTATTTTTATTAAATAATATATCAAAATATATGTTTTCCGGGGACTGATTCCAAATTTCATTCTACTTTTTCGATTCGACCCCCACCAAGGGCTCCATCGCCCATAACAGGGTCGTTTGAGGTCTAAATTTATTTTTATTAAACAACATATTGAAATAAGCACATGTTTTTCGAGTCTCTTAAACCACTAGCTAATGCTAATATTCCATCCCTCATCTCTGAAGAACAAATGAAGACAAAATCGATGTTATTTAAGAATTCTTTTAAAAGGTTCAAAAATAACAACTAATGAGGGAGGGGGGTCAATGAAATCAAAAAATTTCGAAAATACTTTCTTCATCAACGTACTGTATAATTAGGACATTATTTATTTTGAATGGCATAACGGATAAGAAAACAGTATTTTTCAGCATAAAATTCTATATTTTTAGTATAAAATATGCTTCAAATCTTACAGTGACGCGTGGTGGCAGCTAAAACCAAAGTTGATTAAAAAGAACATACTAAACGTGATTCCATTGAAGTTTTTCTGGCACAAATCGGCACTTTATTTAAGTAAAAAAAATTAGCAAAAAATCTGAAAAAGTTGTCGAGGTATTCCTCTTAATCCTCAAAAATGTTGAGGGAAAAAGTTAAATTAATGCATAAAAATAAATTTAAAAAATTAATTTTTAATCAATTGTTATTTACCCAATATTAAATTTGTTAATGAAGGAAATCAAAAAATAATTCTTGAAAGGATAGAAAAAATAACTCCTATTGATAGAATATAATGAAAATGAGCTACAACAAAATATGAATCCCACTTAAAACTGGTTACAAAAAAAAAAAACACACATAGCAGAATTTTCAGCATAAATGCATAAATAGTGTACTTTCAAAGAGAAAATCCATCCGGGCACTAACTATATTTTTCATTCTTGTATGCCACACAACAAGCGGCTGTTTTGTATAGCAAACGCAAAAAACTGAAAAAAAAAACGTGAGGTAGTCTTACTTTGCGCTTCCTCATGGTCGCTACAATGAAAAAAATTGTCTTTAGGCTTTCATTCTAAATGAAGGAAGGATGTGAAAAACAATTGTATGTATGTATTTTTATCCACGAAATCGAACTTCGGTTTTTCGACTTTTTCGTGGTAAAATCGCCGTTTGGCCCACTGTGCAACATACGGACATTGTCGTACGTAGGTAATAGGTATTACATCATTAATACAATATTTAATATATATTTTTTCAAATCAACTACAGATGTATGTATAAATGATTCATGAAAATTACTGAAAGAAAAACTTATAAGGAATACATAAAGCAGTACAAACGTAGCACAAACGATGGGGTTAAATGGAGCACCTTAAAATAAAAGAGTTTGCATTTCTACAGCTCCATATGCCAAATATCCGTGGGGGAAGCGGCACAAACGAAAATTTTTATGGCACAAAAAAGCACAAACGTAGCACAAACGATGTGGTTAATTTCAGCTCGCAACCTTGAAATAGGGGGGCTCGCATTTCTACAGCCCCACATACCATATCTCCATGGGGGAAGCGGCACAAACGAAAATTTTTACGGCACAAACCGGCACAAACGTAGCACAAACGATATGGTTAACTTTAGCTCTCTACCTCGAGATGGGGGGGCCAGCGAAATGGACCTGTTTAGATGTTCAATTTTTTTCTTAATTATTAACTACGTTAAAAAAAATATATATATATAAATCAATTACTCACGACTTATTGATCAATTTAAAAAAAAAATCACTCATATCTTAATTTTCCATTCAATATTTCTTAATTATTTGATTACGTACTTTATTTAGTAGATACTCAAAAATCATAATTCAATCATAAGAACTATTTCATTTAAAAAAAACTGAAAACAATAGAGACTTGAATTCACTATTAAAATTTATCGACTACACTACCAAGCTTCTGAATTTAATTGATGAATACTGTTACATGTTAGATTTTTTTCACAAACGTTATCTAGAAAATTTGAAAGAAATGATTGAATATGCAATAATATTGATGAAGGAAAAACTGGTAAACGTATGTGTGTATACTGTATATATAAGTAATATGTACTTTCGAATTATTACCAAATGGTTTCTGTCTTGCTGATATTTGCACATTCAAGCAGTATTATGTTTTTGTAAAATGTTGCGAGCAAGAAATCTAAACATAAGTAGCTAACTAGCTAACTATGCAAACGTTAATGTTCGATTTTGTAGATTAAAATTGATACCTTGCCCTTGTCTATATAACTATGCGCACAAGTCTACCGTCTATTTCATTGTACAATATATGTATTTTGATTTTTGAAAATAACGTTTAACAAGTTTGTTCTGATTAGAACTTGCAAGTAAGGAACTAGAACTTGTGTTCAATAAATGGTGTCCAGTGTCTACTATCCATTGTCCGGTGAATGACATTTTAATAAATTATGAGTATTTAAGAAAAATCGTTTAAATTTCGGCGGCTTTTTTGTCACTTTCGTGTGTTATGTTTAATGATCTTTCGAATGCAGCTACAAGCCTATAACGTTCAAATTATAAACAAAACTCACTAGGACAGTACCATTCGTTTCCTACGTATTTTGATTCTCGATCGATTCATTTCTGTATTACTCTCGTTCATTTGTATGTAGCACTGCGTTATACGCTTTGCACACGGCTTCAGTTTCTTTTTCGTCGTGGTGATTAATTTTAACTCGTTTCGACATTTTTCTTGGGAGTACAGAGAATTTAACTTGCATTAAACGGAAAGAATATACGGATCAAATTGAATAAAGTAAACTTAATTTTGGTTGTTCAATGAGAGAGTAATACAATAGAATGAACTGAGATTTCCATTTTGGCGAAATTAAATTCAGGTTTAGTACGTTATATGTCCAACGCTCCATCTCGGTGTTTTGCACGAGAATTGAAGCCAATTTCATCTCGTTAACAAATTTCTAGGAATAGAAAAGGAGGACAGGCGGGATGTGGAGAGTAATTCGAATTTATTATATTAGCGAGCGTAATAAGGAAATAGAAGTTTTAGAAGACGCCAAATTTCATTAATACAACCACTTTGGAATCGCAATACTTTCCCACCAGTTTTTAGATTTTCTAGAAATTAATTTGTTCCATATCTCAGAGACTCAGACAAGGCTTTTTGACGATACCAAATTTTGTTAGGACAGTTATTTTTTAATAAATGCCTCACACAACCACTTTTTTTGAATTTTTTAATAAAAAATGTTCAAGATACCGTCCGTCGAACAAATCAAAAATATAACAGTACTTTGACTAATTAAATTCAGAAGCTTGGTAGTGTTGTCAATAACCTTTAATGGTGAATACAAGACTATCTCTTGTTTTCAATTTTATTAAATGAAATAGTAAAAATTAAGCAACGAAAGATTTTTCTTCAAATGATCAAAAAGTTTTGAGTAAATTTTATAATTTCTTTTTTCTCGTTCAAAAATAAGTCAAAGTAAAAAAAAAACCGTAATTGATAAAAAATAAATAAGAATCCAAATACATAATTTATACACCTACCCAAAAAATAATGAAATAAAAAATGAAATAAAAAATCACAGTGTCTTCCTCTCCCACTGTAGGACTTCACACGGCCACAATAGGTAGCTGAGAGGGTAAATTGCAAAGGCGTACCTTCATTATGTTTTAAAGCTATTGCTCTTTCAGCAATTTCTTTCTTCAAAATATTAACACGAAGTATTGATTTTTTTTAACGAAACACACAAAAATTTTTTTACTAAAATTCGAATACGGAGTGGCGTGATAAATGCTTTTATTCTTTTTAATCATTTGCCATCACTGGACATTTCATAGTTTTCATGTCGGAAATAGAGATTTATGATTTCACTAAATTGATTATTTCCGACACCAATTTAGGCCCTTGGTGAAAGTTCATGGTGGTGTTTTTATCTGGGGGCCCCTTCTAACTTGTAATAAAAAGCACCTGGATGCCGAGGATAATGCATTCGATTTTGCAAAACGCAAAAGCTCTATGTTGAAGTTGAAGAATATCTTTTAAAATTTTATCATCAAATTGAAACAAAGTTGCGAAGGGATCTATGCTCGTTATCATAATACAAACTGCTATTGAAATGATGAACGCACTCGGTCATTTCCTCAATATGGATGTACAGTTTACCAACTTGTCATTCTCAGAAGATGAATAGCGGCTGTTTAAATGCAACAAAATATCGTTGATTTTAGTTTAGATAAAGATTTTTTTTTTAATCTAACCATAACCCATAAAATCGGTTAGAAAGTTCATTGTTGCGTCGTGAAATTTTCCATTTTCAACTTCGACGTCATCGGCTCTTCTGCGTTTTGCAATTCGATCTTGAGATGCAAAATATTCATTTTTTATTTGGATGCAAAGCTTAACAAGGTTTTTGAACGATAGAGGAGAGTGAAACATTCCAAACCATACTGTGTTTTCTTTTTTAATCTGAACAGTATATGAGCAAAAGTTTAATCGCAATTCGTAAATTTTCATAATAAAAGCGAATTTTTGTAACTTTAATCGAAAATACAACACTTACTTGGTATCTCACAAAGTTCACTGACAAGTTTTTTTTTCCTTACACGATTGAAAAAAACGTGAAATTTTATGCAGAACTCTACATAAAGAATCATTACGTTATTGAATGGAATTTGGTGATATTTCAATTACAACGTACCGCCATTTCGTTTAGATGCATAGGTATATATTCCAAAAACGTGCGCGAGCTTTCAACTTTTATCACTCATATCTCAAACAGTTGTGGATCGATTTTTTTTCTTTTCACGATTGAAAAGAGCGGGAAATTTCACATTCAATAGCAATTCTAAAACTATAGGGTGCGGCGACAAATTTCGAGATATTTTCATCGAAATTTTACACGATGAGGTTTATATAATATTTGTAAAAACGCGCGACTTTTCAACTTTGATCGCTCATATCTCAAAAAGTTTGGATGGATTTTATTTCTCTTCGCCATCGGAAAGGGCGTAAAATTTCACATAAAATAGCAATTTCAAACTTATAGTATGTCGCGACAAATTCCGAGATATTGTATAAAGAATCACCGCGCGGTCGCGTTTTCACCATATAAACTCGTGCAAATGATTTCTTCAACCCCAGGTAGGGTACTATTCCTTGGAGCTCTGCGAGGTGCATTTCCTTGACCTTCAATGAGTGAGGTGCCGGAGGGGAAGGGGCGCAATTGTATTTCATAACAGTACCGAAAAAATATTTGTGAAATTTTATGCAAGTTGTAATTTCAGAATTATGGAATTTTGCGCTACTTTAACTACGTATTCATAAAACCGCAGCATATAGTTTATGTATTCTGAAAACGCAGTCGTGGATGGATTTTTCTTTTCTTTTCACGACTGGAAAGAGTGTGAAATTCTACATACGACAGCAATTCTAAAACTATAAGGTGTAAGATATTTTAGTTTGCATATATAAATTCGTGCAAATTATTTTTTCAACCCCAGGTACAATATGACTTCCTTAAAAGAAAGATTATACCTACAGTATAATGAGATTTCATTATACCCAATATATTAACTTGATTTATTATTTATTGTTTTAGTCGTACTTGTCATAATTAAATGTTTAAATGCAGACGATCAAGGGAAAACCTATAAAGGTCACATACACAATAGCAGTTATCCAATACAAATAATCGAAATGAAAAGCGATCGTTCGTTTTGTTCGGACTTTGTAAACAATGATCATTCATATAGCAAACTTTTAGTAGCTCAGCAATACATAATAGACAAAACATTACTAATCGATGCTTTATTCAAGAGTGAATCCGGTGTAAAATTGATAACGTATGGTAGAAGATGGGGAAAGACGACAAATGTTAACATGATTAAGGAGTTCGTTGAAATTGAACTTGATAAAAACTATAACATCAAGCCCCAACAAGAAACGAAGGCATATAAATTTTTTATGCATGGCAAGTTAACAGTAAACAAGGAAGAAATTTCTGTGAGCCCTCCACTCATTTCGGAAAAAAAAGAACTTTGTGATGCATATTTAGCTACTTATCCCGTTATTCATATCTCTTTCGCAAAACCAAATGCACTTTACTTCGTACGATAAATTCCTCAGCATATTTAGAGAACGAATAAGAGATTTATTTCGATGCCACGCATATATCACCGATCGTTTAAAAGAATTATCAAAAACTAAGAAGAATCATAAATCTAATTTAGCAGCCCAAGACTTGAAATTTTTTAATGTGATATTTCATGAAAAATGCGGATGAAGCCCAGTTAACAGACTGTTTACGCACTTTATCGAAATTATTATACGAATATCATGGAAAAGAAGTATTCATCTTTGTGGATGAATACGATACCATTTACAATAAATTATTTTTGGATGTTAAAAGTGAGTTCACCAACAAGGATGCAAATTCAATTAAAGATTTCATTACTACCTTAATGACTTCAACATTTAAAATGAATCCGTACTTAAAACAAGGTATAATAACTGGCATATCCAGAATTGCAAAAGAAAATATGTTTAGCGGTTTAAACGTCGTACACGAATTCTCAATATTTAGTCCAGAAGTGAATCTTTTTTACGGTATTATGAAAGAAGAGTTAGAATTGCTACTCGAATTATATCCACACACAGCAGGAGAAAAAAGTGCAATTTACTCAAAATACGACGGTTATCCAATTCAACAAGAAGTTTTTAATACTAGTGCACTCAATACTTTCGCAGTTACTCGATACTTATGCTCTAGAAAACTAGATGACTTCTGGTACGATTCCGGAAACATGCTTGGACTATTTAAACCTTTCCTGTATGAAGATCATTTTCGTGATAACATTAGATACTTACTATTAACTACAAATGCGAGTATCACAATAACATTTAACACACTAAATTCTGATACTTTCGATATTCATAGCTAAAGATATCTTGCAAAGATATGTTGCAACTATTACTGAGTACCTCATATCTATGTGGCAGGAAAATGAAAAATTCACTTTATGAGCTAACAATACCCAATGAGGAAATCAAAACACGTATTCATAAAATAGTTCTACACTTTTATATACAACAAAGACTAAAGTCTAATGTGATGGAACTCGAGGAACTGGAACTAAATTTTAAATCGCTTGTATTAAGAAAAGATCCAGATTTGGAAGGATTTAAAGAAAAAATGAACTCTTACCTAAAGACCATTCCCGCCCAGTTTGGAAGGCCCTATAAGAATTACACCTGGGAGGAAGAAATATTGTTTGTAAATGAGCAGTTATACCACGATATTATGACAAGCGTGGCTCTGTTGTTGCACCCTAAACGAATGGGCGTAAATTTTCGATACGGCAAAAACAATTTTAGACCAGATATATTCTTGGGATGGGAACATCATATAGTTGTTATAGAAATGAAGTACGGAACTAGAGAAAATGATTATAAAGCATTAAATCAATGTAAAAGCTATAGATCTGATTTGGAAAATTTACTACAAGTAGAAGGTACAACTCCTTTTCGATATATAGTTATACGAGGGTTCGAAAATAAAACAGTTGATGCAATACTGGATGAAGAAAAACATAGTATAAGGAAAGTCTTGGAAACGATTAAATGTACCCATGAAATGAAAAAGCAGGTAAATTTAACATTTTTATTTTGTTTAATTTCTTTTTTTTAAGCGAGACAAGTAACAAGCTAACAAATTTTTATTTACAAAATTTTCATTATATTTAGAAATCAGAGACGAATAATTTTTTTTGGTTGGGGAGGAAGATTTTCATAAATTGTATTTATTACTGTTAAAATTATAATTTTTCACATCCTAATTTACAAAAATTGAAGAAAGAAGTAATTTGTACAGTCGTATAATAAATAGGTTATGATTAGAGATAACAGTTGAATGTACCTACTAACTCATTTTGTTGTACTTTAGGAACTTCGTTATTTAACTTACAAGAAATCAGAAAAGTTGGATATCATACATAAAAATAATGTCACAACATGGACAGCAATGAAAGAAACTGGAGAAAGGGGATTAATAGATATAAACCATTGCAAACCAGAGAAGGAGGTTCATGACATCAATAAAGAAGGTTCGTATAAATGCACAATGCTAAAGTACTATTTTCATTATATTATGAATATGTTAAATATTAATGTATAACTTATTTATTCTAGAGGTAAAAAAATCTTCTGACAATTTACCTGAACCATGAAAGTACATTGTATTTTTCGAATGATATGGTGTTGAAGTCTGTAAGTGTTTCCTTAAATCTAAAGTTTTTCTTGAATTTAGAAATCAATACTTAGTAGCTTCTTCTATGATCATTTATATTAATATTAATGTTGTAGAGATATCTACGTACGTTTAAAATTCCCTATTCGAATAATACCGGGTGTCTATTCGATTCGGGTTCCCTAGAGCGCTAAAATCCCTAACATAATGTTATTAATTATAATTATCACATAAATGGGTACACTATATGAGATTCGTAAAATATAATAATTCAAAGCTAAGAATTTTGAGATTTTTCGTGTTAATTAACGAAGCAACCAAGCGCGTATTTAAAGTTATTCGAATTAACTGAATAGCCATTTTAAGGAATTTTGCGCTTAAGGGTACCCGAATCGAATAGACACCCGGTATAATTTATATTGATGCTTAATCGATTTTCAACTATTTCAAGAAGACGTCAAAATTACGTACAACTGAAATTCAACACTTCGTGTGATACACTCTTGACATTTAGACACAATCATTTGGAAAAGGAATAATTGAATAAATTACTCTTTGATTGATAGGCAATTAAACCTTTAACAATTTCTAGAAGCAGTTTGAATAAGTTGATAGAATTGTTTAGCAAATTATATTTTTGAATTTGACTTATAAAGTACTTTTGAACTAAGCTGAAATTTTTTTTTTTATTTGCAGCGCTAACATCTGAAGACGCTCAGCCACCCTCCACTTAATATGAAAGTAATCATCAAAAATCATAACTCCAAGCTAACTTTGGGACAAAATGCAGTTTAATTTTTACCACCTGCGTACCAAAACAGAAGTTAATGTATATCGTTTCTTCTATTTCCGTATCTTATGATTTTTTATACCATAATAACTCTCTGTTGTTTCAACAATTAGAGAAAAATCTCACGAATATAAATTCATTAAATTTTACAAAATCTTTTTACCAATATTTCGGCAACATATAACAACTGCATCCTTAGTGTGTTAAAATAAAATAAAACGTCATGTCATCGCGAATTCTTTTACTTACGCATACTGTAATGTTCCGTTTATCTAATCTGAATAAATAAAAAATAAAATACAATATTAGCATGTTCAACTGAAAATTGATTGATAAATATTCCTACAAATGAGAGAATAGAAAAAAGGAGGCAATTCGCACTTTTTTGGTATGCTGCTCGTACAAACGATTATAAACTCGATTAAGTGAGCCCAAGCCTTATATTTTTAAATACTAATGGGGGAAATAATTTGAAATTTGCTAGAAAATCAAGTATCGAAGTATACTTTTGCTATGTATATTTAGAATAGCGCTGGTACATGGGTCGTAGCTATCCCGTCATTTCTGGTGAGCTAAACAACTCCTAGGAGGAGGGGTTTTGACTTATTTTTGTTTTTGTTGATTGATACTTTTGAATATTGAACATAAAATTTCACTGAGGAGATTGAAATATTTTTAGAGAGGGCTAAGCTCCTCGTAGCCACCACTGGCTACGGACCTGCTCGAATTTTAAGGTTAAAAACGCTGAAAAATGAGCCTATTTTTATCCTCAAATTTAATTTTGAAATTAATATATTTTAACCAATATAAGTTTTCACCCCGTAACACAGCTCATATCAAATTTTTAGATGCATCATAGGCAATTCGCAACGCGCTGCGCATTTCAATGCTGATGCATCGAAATCTGCGTTACATATTTTTTTAGTAAAAATGTTTTTCCTTTGATTTCTATTTCCCACGCGAGACAATGTATAGACGTGACCTTGAAATTAAAAAAAATGGTTCGAGGTACGTATTTTTGATAAAGCGAAGCTCCATGATTAAATTCTGAGAAAATTTTCGTACAATATCAGTGCAAGCATCAATGTAAAAAAAATTGTAGTTTTACTGGTGGTTGGTAACACTGCGCGTTTATACCACTATCGGTTTGAATAATGCACTATGCTTTTTTCAGGGCCGGTTACGAAATGTTTCCTATGAGAAATCATCAGTGGTACAAATGTATTACAGGGTTAAAGGGAGGTGGTACCTTACCAATATCAGCTGGGAATGTAAACCCAATATATTCGAACTCAGGATTAAAAACTGTGCAATGAGTCAATTTTCGGCGCTTAAATGTAATCGAGAATTTTTCAAAATTTTTCCAATAACTTTGAACTTTAGAGCGACCCATATGATTTTTTGAAGCAACGCTTTCAGCCTAACAGACCATTCTTTTTCCTCAGTATAAAATTATAATATATTAGGTCTAGTGCCAGCTTTCAGTTCGTTCAGGGAATAATCATTTATTCTGGTTCCTGGATTAAAAAGGCATCATACGAGTATGCTCAATCAGTCATAATATATGCTAAATGAAATCCATTATGCACTACTCATAGTACTTGCATAATGCATATGCAATAAGAAAATTTCAGTAAACCATAAAACGTAGATTAATGCGAAATGATTTTAAAAATTATTAGTAGGTACCTACTTCATACGCAGTCGAGGGAATAATTTACGATTTAAGTTTTCGAATTTTTTGTTAATTTTTATAAAAATTTAAATAAATTTCGAGAGACATACGTAAATTCCTGTATAATAATCTTGCATTAGTATAATTTTAAATGCTAATATAAACGTATAGATTTACCGTAAAACCACTCGTTTTTTTGCTGAGTAACGAAACCGGTTTCAATAAGATTCAAAATACTAGTTTATTTAGTCAAGTGTAAAGACCTAGACTAGGTTGACCTAAGAAGTTCATATTTGAAAATCCCTATTTCCTATTCAATTCCTAAAGGCGTCTCGTTATTTACACCAAATTAATTGCGAAACTTGCCTTCTGAAAATGTTTACGCCGAGTCACCTAATCAAACACCACGTTACTTTCTACGAACTCGGAGAGCAACATTGTTCTACGCAAAACATCCTGCGGTCATTATCTGCCTAATGCGCTTCGACAATAGATAACAAAAGGCATTTTGAGGTAGATTACGACGACACGAATAACTTTTTATAATAATTACTTCTTTGTTTCAATTCTAAACACAACCGAGACATAAGGTAAAAAAGTAGTCACTCGGTCACCCGTCGAGATCCATACTCGTGGTGTCAAGATCCTGTTATCATTATAGTGGACCCCAGACGCATACTCTTCGTAATTTTTTGACCTGTACGTTGAACTTGATCACCAGTTCACCATCGAGACGGTTAACGAACTGAAGTGTGTCATTTGATTGTGATATTTTTACGTTTTCAGTACACGTACGTATATACCTATGTAATTTTAGGCGGTAACATCATGAGCATCGTCAGTACAATTGGTTAGTGAAAACTGCTTTAGGTTAATTCAAGTTACAACGCGATGCGGTAATCGTGTAATTTTGGTTAAAATTTCAGCACTTCATTTGCTCCTTCTTTCCGTCGTTTCAAGCTCCGTTCTTGGACCACGAGAAGCCGACGAATCGAACTTTTTGCAGAAATCGTGCGCCGATATAACCGAAATCGCGTTAAAGGTGATTTGGCGCGACTAATTTACTATTTTACTCGTACGTACTTTCATTCGTCGGTGAAAATATTTCTTCGGTTTTTTCTTTCAGAGTGTCGAAAAAAATGAAACCAACTTCATTTTTTCGCCATTCGGTTATTCGGTGATCTTGGGCATTCTATCAGAGGGCGCTGACGGAAGCACCAAACAAGAACTGAATAAAATTCTACACTATCCGGAAGACGTGAATTTGATTAGGCAAACATACAAGAACACCTTACAACGATTACAGGTAACACATCGCAAAAATATCTAAAGGGTCTCTCCTGATAAGATAGTGAAAACGGCCCTTGACCCAAATTCGGTCACAAGTGATCCTAAATGTTGCCCTCGATGAAAAAACTCCCCAAAAAAATTTTTGACCCCCACCCCCACCCCTTCCTGAGAAATCGACTCCCATATGTCGAAAATTCAATATTTTTTAATTCTGGATGGGATGGATGAAAAATTTTGAAAATTTCACTATTGATAGGCATTATATAAGTACATTTGTGGAAATTTTTTCAAATTTTTCGATTTATATTTTCTTGAATTTTTTAGGCTTTGAAATTTTCAAAAAATTTCAAAAAATTTTTTTGAGGGGGTACATGGCTGAATTTTTTTCCATAATTAGCTCGTACTCTAAGGTATAACATGATAATACTTTCAATCCCCCGAAGGGGGTGGAAGTTGGTCAAAAAAATGAAATGTGTAACAAGAACGCCTCCTAAATTCACTTTTTTGCATTTTTTTGCGAACAACGCGTTTTAGAGAAAAAGTAGTAAAGTAATAAAATGTTTCTCATTAAATTCTCTATAAGAAAGGGTCTTATAATTTTTTTCGTATACCCATTAGGGAGAAGATAGGGGACTACAAACTTACTCCTAATACTAATAATTATTATGTATTACACTATCGCAAAATCAGTAAGGACTAAACAAGGGGGAAAAAAAATAAATAGAAAATGAACATTGGGAATGAAGGCGAGTTACTTTTCGACTATTGTGGCAAACTTCTGATTGAGGATTTCACAATGAGAATAAATAAAATTCGACATAATGATGATGAAGTTAAAGTAGTACCTATAATAGTCCAGTCATATATTTCAAAGCCTAAAAAATTCAAGAACATATAAATCGAAAAATTTGAAAAAATTTCCACAAATGTACTTATATAATGCCTATCAATAGTGAAATTTTCAAAATTTTTCATCCATCCCATCAAGAATTAAAAAATATTGAATTTTCGACATATAGGATTCGATTTCTCAGGAAGGGGTGGGGGTGGGGCGTCAAAAATTTTTTTGGGGAATTTTTTCATCGAGGGCAACATTTAGGATCACTTGTGACCGAATTTGGGTCAAGGGCCGTTTTCACTATCTTATCAGGAGAGACCCTTTCGTGCATTTCACATTCCACTCGTTTGTAAAACTAATTCACACGTCAATTTTATTCAGGACAAATCTGGCTCAAATCCGGAATTCAAAAATTATTTCTACGTTTATAAAAATTTCACAGTACAAGAAGATTATAAAAAAATACTCCTCGAGAATTACTTCACCGAAGTAAAAAGCGTAGAAAGACCCACATACGATGATACCGAAACTCCTACTGACGCCCCAGAAGTCGTCACCACCGAAACTTCAACACTCGAACCCCAAAAGACTAACATTATTCACGAACGCATCAAAAGACTCGCTAAACGTTTTTTGGGTATCGATTTGGACAATACATCGAAAAGCGAATTATCCGGATTATCCGCTAATCGACTCTATTCCGGTGATTTAACGAGTACGACATTTTTTATCTGTCTGATTTTCTTTGCCTGCGACATTTACAAAATTATCGAATTTTTATTGCGTTAGAAAATTTGTCTCGAATGATCGTTTTCAATGGACTTTACTTCAAAGGATTATGGAAAACTCCGTTCCAATATAAATTAGGAGATGAATCTTTCTACAAATCGAACGGCGAAAAGATATCGTCCAAGATGATGTTCACTGTTGGACAATTTAACGTTGGACAATTTCCCGAATTAGATAGCGTTGTTTTATCCATACCTTACAAAGTAAGTTGAATTTTATTAAAAATAATTCTATGCTAACAGGAGAAAAAAAATCCTCAAGTGTGTATTCACTCGACTTCAAATAGAAAACAGTGATAGACTAAAAAAACATTGTATTGAATCCATTTCCTAAATAAACCTCCATATAAGAGAAGGAGAGGGAAGAGAAGTAACATTAATATAAACTTATATGACGCTTAAACGCTGTGCAACCCAACAAAAGCCATGTCACATTGTCACTGGTAAGGGGAGAGAATGATAAAATGAATAAAATGACCTTTACCATCATGGTAACCACTAACCAGTCAAGGGCGCCGAGAGGGTGGGAGGGCAAGAGGGGAAAACTACCCTGGGCCCAGCGCTCTTCAAAGGATCTCGAACACGGCCCATTAACACGTAGATCGAAATCATAGAATTCGTGCCTATAAAAATTCGAAAAAAATTACAACGTGCCTTAATTCATTTCGCCCTAGGACCCGACTTGGCTATCAGCGGCCCTGTAACCAGCTAATAAAATCTCGCTATAATTTTTCCAGTTGTTCTAGCAAGGTTGTGTCTACGTATCCACCGTAAAATGTGATCAACTGGCCAACTAGGTAGTAGGTACAACTCCATACAACTCTCCCCACTAGAGGAACCCAAAATCACAAATAGAAGGATGTTCTAATTAGCAAATACTGTTCTTAATCTTCTCATGATCACGCCCAGTAACAATGTTAGAAATCTGTACCTATCCCCTCCAAAATTTGCTTACAAGGGAAGGGTCTGAAATGAAACTCGGATTTAAGCCAAACCAATATTGTTTGAAAATACATGCCTAAGGTACTTCATATCCAAAATTTCAGCTATACCTCATTTGTCGGCACTTACGGCAAGAAGGCTTCGGTTAAAATGAAAAGCATAAAATTTTCGATCAGTTGGGCGAAATAAATCCTTTACAGCATCGCTTTGAGGACGAATACTTGAAGAAGGGTGCAATTTCATTTCACACGTGTATTGCAGCTTTATTATTTGTCTTAAATGAAAAGGGGTTTATAACAAATAAACGATCGAGTGAATGCATTGTTTTTCCACAGCTCATACTTTTTGAGTTACTGAGGTGCCCTTAATCGTAAAATTCAAATATTACTCTTATTGAGATTATCTCGCTTGTCAACACTTTTACGTGAAAAATACCTCAGTTAAAAAATGAAGAGTATTAAATTTAAAATAAAATGGATGATAGAAATCGTCCATACACTCTATTTGGGCAGCGCTGCTGCAACCATCATTGATCGTAGGTGAATGAGATCGATGTAAATATTAGGACAATTGAATTTCTAATAAAATCAGCCACATTAATTTTTGTTTGCCCCGAAATGGGGGAAGGGTCGAACTTTTTTCGATTAAATAAAAAATAACGAAGTTGGATATCAAAATGAAGAACCTAATTTCCGACAACTGGATTCATAATTTTTGAATTACTGCATTGTTTCATATAGCTGCGATATACTTAAAAAAAAAAAAAAACAGAATTGCATGTCCTTGAATTTGCAAATTGAATAATCTATAGAGCAAAAAATTGGATGAAAAAAATCATCTAACTTTTGAAATTGCATTTTATAACTATACGAACATATTAATATTAATATAAAAATTTGGGTACTTGGGAAACTGTTCTTTCGCACCCCTGCAGAGTTGGGCATGTTGCCCACCATTAACAGAACATGATGCGATGGAATTTTTTCAAGCATTTTATCTTAAGCTAATTACTTGATATTTTAATACTATTCAGGCTCACATAAAATGGCTGAATGTAATTTTGAATGATTAAATGAGTGATTTTCTAAATATCGCATATTCCATCTTCTTATTTTTAACATTGTTTCTCAATATCGACATTTTTTCTTATTTACTTGCAAGATACCAAATTCAAAAATTAATTATAATTTTGACAACTTAAGTAAAATTATAGGTAAATTTTATTTTTTACTCGCGAAGGCTTTATAATGAAGAATGACGTATCAATTTGTCAACTTACCGGTTATTACAAGAAATTTAAATAAAATAAATAAACAAGATTACGTTTGGGGGAAAACCGATTGTAATGAAATTATCTAGAAAAACATCAGTACATAAAAATTAACATACTTCGAATTATTTCTTTGAATTTATTTCGACAAATCTTTATGAGTATTCAAAAAAAATTAACAATAAAATCAGCTCGATGAATTAAATTTTAGATAAAAAAAAAATTCATTGCCAATAACCACGAGATTTTCAGAAGAAGACAGATGCAATGCAGTCGAAAATAAAACGTTAATAAAATACCTTGTTGGCTTAATGTTGTAATTCTTTCTACGCTAATAATTCGTAACTTCATTTCAGGGCGAACGTTATTCATTCGTCGTTGTTCTGCCGAATCGAAAAGATGGCTTACCAGAAGTACTGAAGAATTTCAACAAAGTAAATCTAAAAGAGATATCAAAAATGGAACAACGTCATGTACAAATTTCCATTCCATCGTTCGAATTCAAAACAATCAGCTACTTGAGGGAGCATTTGAATAACGTAATGACTTTAGAAAAAAATAATCAACTATCGTTCAAATTCTCCATTTAACCATATTCTGTTTGTGTAGCTCGGAGCCCACGAAATTTTCACGTCACACGCCAATTTCAATTCGATCAGTAAAGATAGCGGATTGTTCGTCGACGATGTCGTACAACTAGTGACTATAAATATCGATAATGACGCAGGAACGCCTAATTTCTTGACCGGTAATTGATTTCAGATTCCTCGATGTGTAGTCAACAACAGCGCCTGAAAACGCTGTACCTAGAACATACTTTAGACTTGGATACAATCGGGTACCACTGATGGGCAACTTCTGATCAACAGCTTATTCTCAACATTGAAGGAGCTAATATGGTATAAATGAAGTATCGAGAACAATTAAAAACATTATTTTCTCGTGATTTTAGTATGGCACAACGAGGATAAAAAATCAGATTGGCCCTAAATCATTTCTAAAAATAGTTTTGTTCGCAGTTAAATTTCTTATAGGAAATTTATTTGAAATTGCAGTTTGATACTTCTTCCGCTAAGTCATGGATATAGAGTTACAACAAATAAAAGAATTGAGGAGAAAAAATTAAAATTAATTTATGAATTGGGCTTTCAAATTTTCAGAAATCCTGAATACCTTTTAGAAAATGTGAAAAATATAAAAAATAATCATTCAAATAAAAAAAATAAAAAAATAAAAAAATACATGAATAACAAAAATTCAAATTTTTATGAACTTTCAACCTTTCTTCAAAATGACAGTAATTTTTAAAAACAAAAGTCAGTCGTTCCATACTATTGCGATTAAGTTTTCAATAGGAAGTGGATGGGACGATATGCACATAACATTGTTAACCTCTCCACAGAATACAGTAGCGAGATCTAAAAATGTCATATTTTCCATCCTAAATACCTAAAAGGTAAATTCCAGATACATAGCATGTCATGCTTACATATCACAAATTTTCGGTTTTTAAAGGTTGTTCAAGTTTTCCCAAATTTTGACTATTCGCCATTTTGCATTTATTTTGACTTCAATTTAAGGGGTCATATTCTGCTGGCCAAAAAATCCTCCTAAATCCCTTCTAAAATTATTTAGAAAGCTGAAATTTGGATATATTAGTGTTTTCATTTCACTCTATCATATGTCATAAAAAAATATAGCATATGCTGAGATTTCAAATGATCCTTCATAATTCCCTTAAAATTTGAGTGGAATACCTCTTTTAGTTGAATCAAACCTTCCTCAGACAGACTAAACTGTTCCAGGAAATTAGGCCTTACTCTTCAGCAAATATGCTGGCATGAGTTACAATATATGGTACAATAAAAAAATAAAACTAAAATATAAATAACAACTGTTTTGCGTACTCACATGATGAGTCTCTCACAAATTTTTCAATGATTTACATACTAAAAAGTTTGAAATTTACTATTAAATTATAAATCCACAAAAAATATGAAGATTCCTTCCTCCACTCCGCTCCTGCATAAATCAGATGGGGTATAATACCTATAACAGTCAGGCTAAGATGATGTGATTTTTGTTTTAATCAGTACAAGTAAAAGGCATCGCTTTATAGGTTATTTGAACTACTGAACATTTTTTTCAATTACAGTAAATTAAAAAAAAAAATGTTTAGACCTTTAACATGCGAGAAAATTTTTTTTCCAAAATAAAAAAAAAAAAAAAAAAAAAAAAAAAAAAACCTAAGCAGCCATGCCGCATTACTGGAGCTGAGTTTTTAACTGGGGCTTGTTTTGATTTAGTAATAACCTTGCTTAACCGTTCATCACTACAGGCCACACCCAATACCAAGTCTGAAAACCTTGTAAATCCGCCATTTTGGATCCATTTTGACTCAAATTTAAGTGGTTATGTTCTGGTCACAAACTAATCCTACACACAAAGTTTGACCATTCTAGGCCGATTTGGTGATGAGATATGGAAGATTCATGAAATTTCCTGCAGCAATTTCCCCTCCAAAAGCCGTTTTTTGCTCTAACTCCCCTCCAAAATCACTGAGGAAGCTAAAATCAAAATACGTTTGTCACTTGGGCTCATTTTATCATATGACACAGCAATAAAAAATTTTCGACCCCTCCTGTACCCCCACCACTATTTTAGGTTGGTAACCCCGCCTTCCCCCTCCAACATCATGTATGGAAGTGAATTCGGGATATAGTATACAACTTATCCCCAATAACCATATGAATTCATATTAATTACATTTTTACCAACTTGAGGCTCCTCAAGCTCTACTCAAAATTTTGATAATCCGCCATTTTGAATCCATTTTGATCCAAATTCAAGAGGTCATATTGTGGTCACCAACTAACCTCACACACAAAATTTGACCTCTTTAACTTGATTTGGTGGGGAGATATGGAAGATTCAAGAAATTTCATGACTCAAAACTTCCTCAAAAAGCCGTTTTTTGATCTAACTCCTCTCAATATGCACAAGAAGCTGAAATTTGGATATGTTAGTATCCGTGACTCACTCTTTCATATGAAATCAAAAACGAAAAATTTGAGCTATTTGCCCCTTCTCCAGCCCCCCTCAAAATTTGAGTGATCCGCCATTTTGAAATTTATCGAAAAAACAAAAAAACTATTTTTGCGCATTTTCAAGAAGAGTTCCTCACCAAATTTTGAGCGAATTTTATGAATACTCGCGGGCGCTACGCGTGGGGGGAAAAAACAGATATATATATCAAAAAGTTGGACATTTGCCAGATGATTACAAATGGTCTGAAACGCAAAGATTTGAAGACTGCACCCTCCCCCGACCTTCCCTTCCCAAATCAGGTAGGCTGTAATAGCTATCGTTTTGTTAAAAACTCAGCTAAAAACGAATGATCAATTTAAAAATTTTCAGAGACTTTCTATTTTCAATAAAAAAGAAAATTATTTTCTCCATTTTTTATAACCTATAAATTATTTTCAAAATTACAATCAATAAAAAAGAATTATTTTCTACATTTTTGGAATCTTTGAACATTCTGAAAAATTATAATAAATTAAAAAAAAAATCGAAGTTTTCAAAATTAATAAAAACTCTTTTTAAATTCCCAAAATATAAATAAATACTCCACGAAAGCGTTTGTACGTCATCTTAGGAATTTTACTCACTTCGCCCTTCTTCACAGCACCTTCAACACAGAGCATAGGCATTAAGTTGATCCGAATAATTTTCTTTCAGTAGTACTCGGTGGTATGCAAATTCAAAATGAATTACAATACACTACATCAACCTCCATGATTCACCAAATAGTCGATATTAATCGAAGCATTTTCATTTTCGCAGCATCTTCTGTGCAAACGCGAACCGTTACAGAGAAATTCACCGCCGATCATCCATTCTTATTTTTCGTACAAGATCACAAAGATAATTTGATCATAGCTGCAGGAGCATTATACGAGCCAATGAAAGACTCCGAGTAAATGATAAATCGATAACTAACATTTAAGAAACTAATTTATTTATTTAATTCGATGTATTTTTTGCAATAAATCGATATCCGTCAATGTTTAAGTATCCTTTTATTCGCGCCTCAAGTTCGATAACTTAACATAAACAGCGAATACTCAAATTGGCGATTTCTTCGTCGACCTGTTATTATACATAGGACGCGCCTCCATCTGTCTAACCAGTAATTGGAATTTTCATCAAATTCAAAAGCGGAATTTTTTGAAACGTATGTTATTAATTTATAGCGACGTAAATAAAACGTGATGTAAGTAATCATTTTCAAGGATATGAATCATCAAATAATAGCACTGATTAGGTTACCCGAGAGTTCGATCGGTGTCGTCTTTCTCACAATCGCCAACACGAGCGAACATATACGAGAAATAATTTTTCGTATTCCTACCGGATCGTCTGACGATACGAATGACGATAATTTCGAATGAAATACGATTTAAGAGCGTTCTGGCACATATAATAATTAATACGGTTTCGAGCGAGACCAGCCTTGAATCGATTTAAACTATTGAAGAGTTACGATCATTTCTTCGAACGTTCCTCCGCCAAAATCAAAATCACGATCGTAAAGGAAATCTTTATTCTTCCATAGATCAATACAGATATTCACGACTCTAGAATAACCAGTATCAACATATACAGTTATCATCACAGGTATAATATGGTGGAAAATCGTGGCGGTAAAATTTTTACCCGAGGGAAGGGCAACCGGCGAAAACGTAAACTATTTGAAGATTAATTACCGCTATCGATTTGCTGACGTTATTCCGTTTCAACTTACGGAATAAATAAAGTACATAAAATAGAATATCAAAATAATCGTATTCAATGCGCGATTACACCAGGTGAGTAAACATTTCACACACTTCAAAGGTCCGTGATCCGTCCAAAAACGTCCAAATATACATGTGTAAATAAGAAATCAATGCCAAGATGAACTCCACACTGAACGCCACCGCTTCGTTTTTAATCCACCTGTGTAAACATTCTTAATACTCGTAGGTAGGTACTAGATAGGTAGGTAGTGTATATGTACAGAGATGGAGTATAAGTGGGGTTCGGAATTCCCCAACACGAGGTTGAAGAGTGGATAAGTGGTGTCCGGCGAAACAGTAGTAAGCAGACGAAGATCATCTTGCTTATCGACATATCGTATTAACGTCATTTTAAAACTTGCAACTGGTCAGTATCCAAGTTCAAAGAGGAACATTAATTTTTAGTTTTGTGTACCGCGTCACCACCGCACGTTCGTATACACTAGTTAACTGAGTAGAGATGCTCGCCAGATATATTCGTATCATTAATTCGCGTACGTTTGGTTAATTAAAACCGGTTACACATTACAGATAACATGATCGACGTAATTATACACGGTAAGTGCGTTTATCAATTATTCATGCTTATTTGCGCGCCAAACGACCAAAAAGTACCTTCGAAAATTCCCCTAAAATAACTAGCTACCCATTTTTCGATTTATTTCTCCCTTTCGAATCGCGCGCGTCATAACCAATATTTAGATGTAACCGGAACCCGTTTCAATTATTACAACGAGAAAAAAAATTGAAGACGAGTTTTTTTTCTTTTTCAAGGCATCGTTTTACGTGGGAGTGAAGATTTATCAACTATTTGCAATTCGTTGCAACTTCTATGTAATTCTTAAAACCTGTCTCCCTCGTACTTTTCGATGTTTAAAATATTGAAATTTTTCTCAAATTATAATCTGACTATATTTCTTCGAAATCGCTTCAATGAAAAACAAATCTACTAATATGACCTTTTAGGACTATCGAGCATATGAATTCGCGATAAAATACGTTTTTTCAACAATATTTTTCTTCGTTAAAAAAAAAAAACACATTATTAACGTTGGTATTAATTAAAATATGTTATGATTATCTATCGTAATAGTATATTTGCCTTGTATAGTGATAACAACAAAAAATTCAGTTATTAGGAAATTTTAATTGGAATAGTTTCGTTATGTCATTATATTAGTACAACCAGTTGATATAAACTGGCATAAAATTACTACTAATAATTATGCAATGAATTACTCCAAATGACTGAAAAATTATAAATGACTGATCAACCTTTCTCGAGTATTTTCTCTTCGTTTATGGGGAAAAAATTAAAAACATCCATATAAATGAGATTTCTTCTTAAATCGATTCACATATTAATAGACTATATCCTGTTCCTGATTTTTCACATCTTCAATCAACGCAGACTTTTATTGTTAGTACACCATATTTATGAGGGGCAGGCAAACACACAATTTTAGGGCTCATATTTCATAATTTTTTTATAATGGCTTAAAAACAAAAATTTCAGGTTTTTATGTGCATATTATATACTCTAACTCAGCAGACTTAGTCCTGCCTCCATAATTATATTGCAGCGGAACCTTGAACTCACACAAAGACATACTTTTACCTACCTATATAAATTTTAAAAGTTTCAATTATTATAATACATGTATTAAAAAAAAACAAAACAAATACGCTCTTACATGAAAGTTGAAACTTGAAAAAAAAAAAACAATTTATATTGCTAAAACTGAAAAAAAAAGAAAAAAAAAGTTGTACCATATTGTTGAAGTTGAGTTTTTAAATTGGGATTCTTCAGGTTTCTAGATAACGTTGCTAACTTCCAGAGGCGGACATGGGATTTTGCCGCCTGTGGGTAGCAAAATTTTGCGCCTCCTCCCCCCCCCCTTCGAAAAAAATATAGAAAATTTCCATGAAGCGTTTTTTTTTTGAAAAAATTCATTTTGGTACATAAGCCAAACTTTTAAAATTTATTAGAAATTTTACAAAAAAATGTAAGCAGACATGTCGCATTACTGGAGCTGAGTTTTTAAGTAAGGTTAGATCAGCTTTGGAAATTACGTTGCTAAACCCTTCATGTCTACAGGCCAAAATCCTCTACCCCATCTCTTCCAAAAACCGCTTAAGGTGGTGCTTCGGAAAATAAGTAGGTAAATGTGATAAAATTGATTTTAAAATAAAGAAATGAAAAAATTGGAAAAATAAATGCTTAATCTGTTGAAACAAAGTCTCTAAAATAATATATTATAATTTTAAATCATTTAGTTGCGTTACTTTTGAGAAAAATACTGCAAATGAAAATAGGATATAATTTTCATTTGCAGTATTTTTCTTAAAAGTAACGCAACTAAATGATTTAAAATTATAATATATTATTTTAGAGACTTCCTTTCAACAGATTAAGCATTTATTTTTCCAATTTTTTCATTTCTTTATTTTAAAATCAATTTTATCACATTTACCTACTTATTTTCCGAAGCACCACCTTAAGAAATTAAATTTAGAACAACTGTAGTTTCTTGCCATGCAACAAGTATATGAGCACATATTTTTCGAATTATATCTTTTTGAGGTTCCTCAAATTATCTTCAAGTTTTCGCGATCCGTCATTTTGGTTTATTTTGAATTAAATTGAAGGCGTTATATTCTGGTCATTAACTAAAACTAGACACGAAGTTTGACCTTTCTTTCCCCTTCAAAAGTGGTTTTATGCTCTAACTCCTCTCTAAATGCACGTAGGAAGCTAAAATGAAAATAGGTTAGTCACTTCGGCTCATTTTATCATACAACACCGCAATGAAAAAATATTAACCTCTCGTGGATAACCCCTCCTTTTCTCCTCCAATATCATCTGTGAAAGTAAATTTGGGATATAATACACTTCTCATCCCCAACAATCGAATGAATTAATATTAATTACATTTCCGCTAATTTGAGGTTGCTCAGTCCTCGAGCCCAATTCAACTTTTGATTGTACGCCTTTCTGCATCCATTTCGATTTAAATTCAAGAAGTCATATTCTGGTCATCAACTAACCCGACACACGAAGTTTGACTTCTGCAGGCCGATTTGATGAGATGTGGAAGATTCAAGAAATTTCATGACTCAAAACTTCCTCAAAAAACCGTTTTTTGCTCTAACTCCCCCCTCCAAATGTATTTAGGAAGCTGAAATGTGGATATGTTGGTCGGTCACTGTGACTTACTTGTTCATATGAGATCAAAAACAAAACATTTGAGCTATCTGCCACTTTTCCAGCCTCCCTCAAAATTTTATTCATCGTGAAAAAACAAATAAGGAATTTTTCTTTCAATCGATCGTCATAATACATTTCACATTTAAAAAGCAGCAGGAAAAATCAAAATTTGCCGCCTTTGAAATTTCGCTGCCATGGGCAGTTGCCCTCTCTGCCCATGCCTAAATCCGTCTCTGCTAACTTCTTCAAGCCTGCAGGTCACACACAGTAACACCTCTGAAAACTCTATATTCAGGTTTCAAACTAATCTGGCACACAAAGTTTGACCTTTTTAAGTTGATTGTGAGAGGAGATATGGAACATTCAAGAAATTTCATGACTCAAAACTTCCTGAAAAAACCGTTTTTTGCTTCAGCTTCATTCTAATACACACAGAAGGCTAAAATTTGGCCGTGTTGGTGTCCTTGATATAATTTTTCATAAAAAATTAAAAACGAAAATTTCAAGTCAGTTCCACCGTCTTCAGCTTTCTCCAAAATTTGGATGTTCCGCCATTTTGAGGTGTATCGAAATTTGAATTCGTCTTTAACATTCTAGGATATGACGCAAATATATGATGCAAATATGAGGTTTATCGTATAGGCAGTTTAAACATTTTTACACTATTAACAGACGCACACGGAATTTTTATATAGGTATTAAGATAGATATAGTTCTGACATTATTGAACCCAAGAGGTATTTCAAAATATATTGTCACACCCGAACCTGAAATCGACCTTCTTACACCGATTGTGGGTGCTATAAACCAAAAGTAAGCCTTTTGAAAATTTGAAGAAAGTGTTCCTAAGTTCGTTTCGATATTTAAAAAAAAAACGTAAGCAGCCATGCCGCATTACTGGAGCTGAATTTTTAATTGGAGCTTGTTTTGATTTACTAATAACCTTCCTTAATCGTTCATGACTACAGTCCACACCCAATACATAGTCTGAAAACCCCAACCCTATCCCTTCCAAAAACACTTAAGAAGTTGAATTTGGCACAAATGTAGTATTTCTTGCCATGAAATAATCATGTGAACACATATTTCTCAAATTATAACTATTTGAGGGTCCTCAAATTATCTTCAAATCTTGATAATCTGCCATTTTGGATCCATTTTGATCCAAATTCAAGAGGTCATATTGTGGTCACCAACTAACCTCACACACAAAATTTGACCTCTTTAACTTGATTTGGTGGGGAGATATGGAAGATTCAAGAAATTTCATGACTCAAAACTTCCTCAAAAAGCCGTTTTTTGATCTAACTCCTCTCAATATGCACTTAGGAAGCTGAAATTTGGATATGTTAGTATCCGTGACTCACTCTTTCATATGAAATCAAAAACAAAAAATTTGAGCTATTTGCCCCTTCTCCAGCCCCCTCAAAATTTGAGTGATCCGCCATTTTGAAATTTATCGAAAAAACAAAAAAACTATTTTTGCGTATTTTCAAGAAGAGTTCCTCACCGAATTTTGAGCGAATTTTATCCACACCCGCCTGCGCAAGGCGAGTGACACAAAAAACGAAATTTTCAAAAACAGGTTTTTGCTAACTCTCCTCAAAATGCACTTAGGAAGCTGAAATTTAAATATGTTGGTGTCCGTGACTTACTCTTTCATATGAGATTAAAAACGAAAAATTTGAGCTATTTGCCTCTTTTCCAGCCTCCTCAAAATTTGAGTGATCCGCCATTTTGAAATTTTTCGAAAAAACAAAAAAAGCACTTCTGCGCATTTTCAAGAAGAGTTCCTCACCAAGTTTTGAGCGAATTTTATGAATACTCGCTGGCGCTACGCGTGGGGAAAAAAATATATATATACCAAAAAGTTGGACATTTGTCAGATGATTACAAATGGTCTGAAACGCAAAGATTTGAAGACCCCACCCTCCCCCGACCTTCCCTTCCCAAATTAGGTAGGCTGTAATAGCTATCGTTTTTATTAAAAACTCAGCTTAAAAAATCGAAATGAATAAATAATGTATTACCATAAAAAATTAATTTCTATTTGTTTCAATATTTATGAAAATCATTCATTAAAGATAATTCATAAATAATAATAAATAGGTACATAGCTACATACCTAATATTGGTTTGATTTCAACAATTTTTGGATTTTAAAGAGCAATTCTATCCGATTTCTTTACATTTCAGCGATTGACAAAGTATCACTCATTTAACTTCAGAGCGACAATATGCAAGATTAATTATTAAATATGCATAATATTGAGAACTCATAAAAAATATTAGTTGGATATTATTTAAAACAAAAATATTAATTCTAATTTCTCTAAGAGAGCAATAAAGGTACGACGAAAACAGTCGAAAAAGCAAATATTAGGCGTTGAATAAAAACGCGAGAAAACGCAAGAGCTATACTTCGACAAAAACTTTCTTTTAAATACTTCTAAATTCCTGATTTTTTTTGAAAATTTTGTTTATATCGTTTTGAGTTTCCAAGTTGTTAATACCTAAATCTACACTTTTCAGTTTGTCTATTGCTCGCGACAATTAGCAGTACATCCACAGGGCAATATGTACCCGCTAGAATGGCGCAGCAACCCATACCCAGGATGCAAATATTGGAGAATAAATTGAAATACTTGACCAATGAACCATTCAATGACTTCGACTGGAAACTGAGTAAAGTAAGAAGATACATTCATAATATTATATCAATATATTACAACACACATGAAAACTCATGATCGATTCCAGGTGCTGGCTAAAAATGTGGGAGGCAATTTGGTGGTATCGCCTCTCAGCGTTAAACTAGCCTTGAGCATGTTATACTTGGGCGTTCAAGGAAAAGCTGCCAAAGAAATTGAAGAAGCTTTAAAAATTAATTCTACGTTGAAGAATGCGGTCGAAGAGAAATTCTCCGGTATTATGAAAAATTTAGAGGTAAACATGAATAAACAGAACGTATAGAAAAGTCGAATACTTGCTCGTAATAATTTTCGTTATTTATTTACACTATACGTCAGGCTAATTCTTAAGTAATTTTTCATGGTAATTCGACAGTCGAAAGCAGAAGCTTACGAACTAAACGTCGGCACCACATTGTTCCTCGATAAATCGGCTCTAGTACATAAAGAATTCGAAGCGAAACTTAAAAACTATTACAACACGACAGTTCGTTCTATCGAATTCAAACAAAAAGCAGCTGCTATAGCCGAAATCAACGAATGGTGTAGTAAAATAACCAAAGGAAAAATACAACAACTCATCACAGACGGTAAGCTTCCAGCATTTTCTCATGCTTATACGACTCCGATTTTTACTTAAATGTACATTAATCGGGGCATCATATTCTCAAAGTTTCAGCTATTAAGGGGAAGAGTTATAAAGTTTTAAAATATTTAAAAGAGCTATATATCACTAAGGTAATACGATTTATATAAAAATACATGCTATACTATAGGTATACAGGTAGTTTATTCACCACGTGCAAAATTTGCATCACTCAATTGAACTATTTAGAGCCTCAAAATTGTATCCTCTTAAAAAAAAAAATGTTGGAGATTAGTTGGCTTCAAAGGAATATCAATACCATCTTATAATATCGACTTCATCATCAATAAATCAACAACTATAACTTTAGAATACATATGAGAGGAGATACCGTTTCTAAATGAATATTTATCACTCACTCACAACTTATCTTTTCACATAAATCATATGGAACATCGCGAATTTCATGACTTACAAGCGTACTTCCAAACGAAATTTGGTTGCTTAAACCTGTATGTCTGGTCTATAAGCTTTCTTTTGTTAGGCATATTTAAACCCTAGAATGCTTCCCTGGGGTGCAATAGTAGTCATATTAACCAAACGGTGCTGCGCTGATGGTAACACTGATTTTCTAACATCGGTTGCTTATTTAGTAACTCTACTATCATTTTTTCACTTTTTATGGGTTAATTAAGAATCAAAAACGAATTTACCAATTCGGTGTTTTTTTTTTTTTTTTTTTTTTTTTTTTTTTTTTTTTAAATAATCAAAGCATCATCGAATTAAAATTTTTATTTTTGTATACTTTTTAGATCTAATTTCCTTCATACTCAACTTCAGCCAAAACATTTAAAAACATCATAATTACATTGAAGGGAAAAACTGTTCCTCAGTCCGAGAACTCATTTTATGTTTTTTCTAATAAAACTTCGAACATTAGAATACTAAAGTATTCATGAATTGCTTGCATTATTGTAATTCAAAGAATTTAAAACATTATGTAAGGGAATGTAGGAATGGATGTGTATCTTATGTTAAATGAGGTGGGTTCTAATCTATTTAACAATTTTAAAATATAGTATTTGATGCGCCTTTTCAAAAGTTATTCTTCGTGAAAATTGAAAAAAAAAACAGATTTTTTCCAAATACACGTTTGCACTTAATTTAAATTATTTTCCTCTTTCACCTCCCCCCCCCCCCTTACATGTACAATTTTTTAACCAATAATATCACATGATATGTTCTACACGCTGACGCAACTCCCCTATTTGATATATTTATTTTCAGTTTTTTTTTTCTCAAACAGTATATCTCACCCCTTCAATAGTTTGAATAGGCAAACATCATTATTAAGACTTCATTATAATGGACTATCCACCACACAAAAAGAACAAGACGTTTCACAAAAGACTCTGTTTCGAAGAGTTCTTAAGCTATTATAATAAATTTTAAATTTAAAGTTATTATGATAATTATAAAAAAAAAATCATATATAAAATTATTTTATATTAGCAAATTTTTTTTTAATTGGAAATTAAATACATTATAATATATATTAATAAAATTATTAAAATAAAAAAATAATGAAGCAGTTGGCTAATATTTTTTTGGGGAAGCACTCTAGGGTTAATATAAGTATGTTGACATCATATTTTATTACAGAAAACATAAACGATGGTACTGTCATGATGTTATTAAATGCCATATATTTCCGAGGCCAATGGGAGAATCCGTTTCCCGAAAATGAAACCAAATACGACACATTTTGGACATCTAATACAAAGAAAGTCAACGTTCAAATGATGTCGTTGAAACAGAAACTCAGCTATTATAATATTCAAGAATTAAAAGCTCATCTTTTTAGGTTACCATACGTGGTAAGCCAATGCAAATATATAAAATATAAACTAATTAGATTAAATACATTCGAAAACCTGATCTATCTATAGTTTATTATATAGGGGGATAAATTCGCTATGTACGTGATTTATCCTTATGACATCGAAGGCTTAGCAACTTTAGCGAATGATATAACGCCAGAAATTCTGGCCAAATCTTTGAAACAAATGGAGGATCGGATTTTATCCTTGTGTTTACCAAAATTCAAATTCGAAACGACAGCAGCTCTAGTACCAATTTTAGAAATGGTAACTAATATTCTAAAATTTCATATCCTCTTCACTTTAAAAACGTTTCACCGATATCGAAAATTAATAGCTCAACATCAAAGAGTTGTTCAGCCCAAAAGCCAATCTGGATAATCTGGGCAAAGGTAGCAAAGGTCCATTCACAATATCGGATATAATACAAAAGAGCGGAATCGAAGTTAATGAAAAAGGCAGCACCGCTTACGCTTCTACAAGTAATGTAAATTTTTATTTGAAAATTTCTTCTCTCTGTCGAGTAAACATGACCCATTTTATCTCACAGACGTCATCATTGACACGAAATTCGGTATGGAAGCAATGGATCTCAAGATCAACCATCCATTTGTTTTTCTAATCGCCGATGAGAGCAAAGATTTGATCATTTTCTTAGGTAAAGTCGTCGATCCGTCCACTTTTGAATTCCCACCGTTATCTCCTTTAGGGCAGTTGGTACCAGAAGTAGATATGATAACAGAACGTAAGTGGAACATACTCGTATAGTAATTTAAATGCGAATCATACAAGTTTTTAGAAATTTTTCATCGCTGTTACAGGTATTAAACCAGCTCAACCCGAAGAATTAAACGACAGATACAATTATTTCGATAAGGAACTACTTTCGGTAAGTTGAGCGAAGATCTGTTCGTCATTGGGATTCATGTATGATGTTTTGCATACCCTAGTCGGTCAAGGTGCTAAGACATGAAAATTCGATAACATTTTCAGCTGAGTTTTTAATGAAAACGATAGCTATTACAACCTACCTGATTCGGAAAGGGCGGTCGGGCGAAGGAGTCTTAAAATCTTCGCGTTTCACATTATTTATAATTAACTGGCAAATGTCCAACTTTTTGGTATACACAATACATAATACATACTTATACATATTTTTTCCTCTACACGTAGTGCCGCAAGGTATTCGTGAAATGCTTAAAATTTGGTGAAAGACTCTTCTTAAAAATTTGAAAAAAGTACTTTTTTGCTTTTTCGATACGTACAGTTGTACACCTCAAAATGCCGGATCATCAAATTTGGAATGGGGCAGAAGGAGGGACAAATGGCTCAAATTTTTTATTTTAGATCTAATATACAAGAGTGAGTCACAGAAATCAACATATCGAAATTTCAGTTTCCTAAGTGCGTTTGGAGTGGAGTTGGAGCAAAAAAGTACTTTTTGAGGAAGTTCTGAGTTGGAAATTTCTTGAATCTTCTATATCTCCTCACCAAATCAATATAGAAAGTTCAAACTTTGCGTGTGGGGTTAGTTGGTGACCAGAATATGAACTCTTGAAATTGAGTCACAATAGATCCAAAATGGCGGATTATCAAAATCTAAGTAGAGCTTGAGGAGCTTCAAATTAGTAAAAATGTAATTAATATGAACTTATACGATTATTGGCAATAAGGAGCATGCTACATCCCCAATTCACCTCCATATATGATATTGCACGGGAGAAGGAGAAAGTACCTAAATAACTAACCTATTCTAATTTTATTACAAGAAAAATTACATGCGGCATCGTGTTTACGTTTATATTTTCTAATTATTTTTTACTCCTATTATCAAAGGAAAAAATATATTTTTTAAATTTCGTACATTACCCCCTTCAGCAAATAGAACAGGCAACACTATCATATACAAAAGTCACACGAGTAGCCCTACATGCAATTAAAAGGAACTAATATTAAGAATTAAGATGAAATACTCTAAATTCGCAACATCTGCTAGGGTCATCCTCATAACTAATTTTTTACTTCTTTTTTTTTTTATTATAAATTGTTCAGAGATTAGGATTTTTATAGTTCTGAAATTACAAAAATTTAAATTGAAAAAAACAAAATTGTGACTAAGTATTTTGAATGAAAAACATTTTAAATCTCATCAGAAAAAAAAAACTGATCAATTTTATGCAAAATTTAATTTTTTTTTAAGTTACAGACATAAATTGACAAAGTTTTGTATCAAATTTGTGAATTGAAATTTTATTATGACTTTTTGAGACATTCAACGACTATAATTCTCTAAATCTTCTGTTTTTCTGAAGTTGTTCTATCCTAATATTACATTCGTCTTTCAGGCAATCTTTGAAACGAGTCAAGATTCGAACGTAATCATATCTCCAGCCAGTATAAAAGCCATGCTAGCCCTACTGTTGGAGGGAGCGTCCGGAAAAACAGAAAAAGAAATCATTGACGCTCTGCGCCTGCCGAAAGATAGAAAAGCTGCAGCTGAGGTTTTACAATCACAGTTTGGTTCTTTAAAGGTATGTAATCACCAAGATGATTTATGTTCATACAGTGAAACCAAATAAATGGAGTAATTCTTCTAGAATGTCGATTCTGCGGTAATCATCGAATCTAAAAATAAAATATACATAGCCCAAGACGAAAAACTCTCGCAACGTTATAGTAATACGATTATAGAACGATACGACACGCAATCCGAGCAAATAAACTTCGATAAACCGGAAGACGCCGCCAATACGATCAACACGTGGACAAACAACGTTACTAGAGGTTTAATACCAACTTTAGTAACCAAAGGTACATGAAGCAGTAACTGAAAAAATCTCAATAAAATTCAAAATATTTCAATTGAAATTCACATCATGTTCATCGTTTCCATTAGATGTTTTCGATTCAACTACAAAGCTTTTCTTGGCCAATTGCATCTATTTCAAAGGCGAATGGCTAACGGAATTCGAATCGCAATATACTCGTACAAATTGTTTCTACGATTCATTGAACAACTGTCGAATGTCTACATTCATGCATTCAAAAAAAGAACTAAATTACCTCGAGGCGAATGATTTGGACGCTAAACTAGTCGAAATACCTTTCAAAGTAAGACGATTAAAAAAACAACATATTTAAAGCTCTTCATTTTCATATGGATCTCATAGAAATACATTTTATATACAGGATGAACGTTACTCGTTGGTGATTATTTTACCGAACAGATATGATGGGGTAGCGAATTTGATTAGAGATTTGCACCACAAATCTCTATTAGATTTATTTAGCCAAATGAAGAAATCTAAAATTGATATTACGATACCACGAACCACCATCGAATTCGCTTTACCACTGAATGATGCTCTGAAGGAGGTATGATAACTCGTACGAGCAAGTTGAAATTTTTTCATTACTACACTAAAGGATATAATCATTTTGATGAAAAATTTTCACGTAAATTTCAGCTCAACATCAGAGATATGTTTGGACCAGCAGCCAATCTGAGCGGACTTTTAGACATGAACAAATCGATCGCTGTGAGTAAGATGATTCATAAAGCCAAAATCGAAATCAACGAAAAGGGAGCCAAAGCAGCAGCTGCAACAGGTGATACACCAATTTTATATTTCAAATTTTTTCAACTTCAATAAAAAAAAATCTAACAATAACTCGCAATTTATTTCCAGGAGTTCACGTTGTATTACTTATAGCGTCATCGGATACCGAATTCAGGGCGGACCATCCGTTTATATTTTTCATTCGTGATAATCGCGACTCCGGTTTCTTATTCGAAGGCATTCTCATGTCACCAGATAGTGATCCAGCTCCTCCAAAACAAAGCCCTCCTTCCAATCGACCACCGCAGCCGCAATCAACATCATCCATATTACGCAACACTTTCCCAACATCGCTGCCGTCGACTACTCGTAGACAAGCCAATACTAAACGACCAGTGTTAGGCTTCCAAGCGCCCAGACCTATGGTAAATGGTTCCGTCGAGTATCCTATATACGAAACTTCACTCTACGGTTGAAGAAACTTTCAAATTAATTTATTCAAATGTGCCATTTTACTTATTTATTTCAACGCTTATTTTTATTTCGGCGTATAAATAGATTTTTTTAATCATGTGATTTTTGCGACTAAAATAAATTTTTTTTCTCAATTTGTACAAAGCCATTTGAGTTATTCGCAAAAACTGCCCATTCATCGACTCATCAGAGAGATCATGCTCAAATATACCATTTCATACGAAAACAAGTTTAATAAAAATTGAAAAACAAAATCGTAATAATAAAACAATTCACTTATCGAAGTATAAAATTCAAAATAACAAAAAATCATCTCCAACAGCTTACTATCAAGTATAATCATGACTAACTCATTTTTAGTTCCTACGGGGCGCTACTGCTTTGCTCAATACGGTCTTCATCGAGTAAAAAACTTCCAAACAGTTTTTCTGCAATGAAAATAAGGCCAACATCAACATGCACAAAAAATTAAAAGTAAAAATGATATTTTTTAGAACTTACGTCATTTTCGCACAGCTCCACGTACGTATTTTTTTGTTTCATTTCTTTATATTTAATTTGAAACAATTTGGCTTCGAATTTTAAATAAACTAAATCCTAAAAAAAGGAAATAACGAGTAAAATCAAGGCAAAATGTAGATACAGAATTATCTATGTATGTACCGGACATCATTTTATTCACTCATATTGTGACGTATCGATGATCAATATTAGGTAGTTCAACTTATGCTTGTTTTTTCCATACAAAAAAAAAAAAAAAAAAAAAAAAAAGACGTAAAACAAAACTA
>VFXL01000421.1:63458-100001 GCA_009761765.1 Phenacoccus solenopsis | reverse complement strand
AACCTTAGATTTCTGACAAGAAATACAATGTTTCACCCATTCTGAAACATCTTTATTTAGGTTGTGCCAGACAAAGCGTTTAGAAATTAGGTCGTTAGTTGCGCGAGTACCGGAATGACTAAGTCCATGAAATACGTCGAAAATCTGCTTCCTGAAGTTGACTGGAATAAAAGGTCTGCTGATACCTGTGGAAATATCGCAATAAAGGATTGCTTGGGAATCTAGAAGTTTATAAGGAATGAATTTAAGATTAGAATTTGATGACATTAATTCGCGTAATTCCTCGTCATTCTGCTGAGCGCGAGCTATAGCTTCATAATCTATAGTATTAGGAATGTTGATAGCTTCAATTCTAGATAAAGCGTCAGCTACTACGTTGTCCTTTCCTGCTAAGTGACGAATATCTGTAGTAAATTGCGAGATGAAGTCTAAATGACGTAGTTGTCTCGGGGAAGCTTTATTATTCTTCTGCTGAAAAGCGAAGGTGAGAGGTTTATGATCAGTAAATACAATGAATTCTCTACCTTCCAAAAGGTATCGGAACTGTTTAATAGTTTCGTAAACAGCGAGTAATTCCCTGTCGTAGGTACTGTATTTAATCTGAGTAGAAGAAAGTTTTCGTGAGAAGAATGCTAAGGGTTTCCATTGGTTATCTTGCAGCTGCTGAAGAACGCCACCAATAGCGGTATCGGATGCATCGACCATAATGCATAAGGGATCGGATGGGGACTGATGAACTAATAAGGTGGCGGCAGCTAATGCCGATTTAATTTCTTCGAATGCATTATCCATTTCAACGGACCAATTTTTAATAGGTGAACGATCGTTCTTTCTATGACTTACTACAGCTTTTTGAAGGGGAATTTGTACTTAATATCTAGAACAAAATTCTTATTCGAGCGACTAATTACTCTAAATGGTCCTAAATAAGGTTGCTGAAGAGGAGATTTAACGGAGTCATCACGAAGGAAAACGAAATCAGAGTTGACCAAGTCTTTGTGAACAAAAATATTTCGAGTATTTTTTCTATTGGTGTGAACCGGGCGAATACTGTTCATTGTATCTTTTAAGTTGCTAAGAAAGGTATGCGTGGAAATTTTTTCGGTAGGCTCAAAGAATTCTCCGGGAAGCCGTAGGGTTGTACCATAGACTAATTCTGCCGGACTAGCACCTAAATCGGACTTGACACAAGCACGTAATCTAAGAAGGACAGATGGTAAAGAGTTTACCCAGTTTTTATTTTTAAAGCATTTAATTGATTCCTTCAAGGTTCGATGCAACCTCTCGATAATTCCGTTAGCAATAGGGTGGTAAGCCGCAGTACGAGTTTTCCGGCAACCGAGAAGTTTAGCTAAAGATTTGAATAAATCAGACTCGAATTGTCTACCTTGATCTGTTGTGATTTTCATGGGTGTACCGAATCGGCATATCCAACCATTAAAAAGTTGTTCTGCAACAGTTTCTGCGGTTTGGTCTGGAATTGGGTAAACTTCGGGCCAGCGGGTATAACGATCGATAACGGTGAGGCAGTAACGCGAACTTTTACAAAGAGGAAGAGGACCAACAAGGTCGATATGAATATAAGCAAATCGCTCAGAAGGTATCTGAAATTCAGCAAATGGAGCACGTGTGTGACGAAAAACCTTAGATTTCTGACAAGAAATACAATGTTTCACCCATTCTGAAACATCTTTATTTAGGTTGTGCCAGACAAAGCGTTTAGAAATTAGGTCGTTAGTTGCGCGAGTACCGGAATGACTAAGTCCATGAAATACGTCGAAAATCTGCTTCCTGAAGTTGACTGGAATAAAAGGTCTGCTGATACCTGTGGAAATATCGCAATAAAGGATTGCTTGGGAATCTAGAAGTTTACAAGGAATGAATTTAAGATTAGAATTTGATGACATTAATTCGCGTAATTCCTCATCATTCTGCTGAGCGCGAGCTATAGCTTCATAATCTATAGTATTAGGAATGTTGATAGCTTCAATTCTAGATAAAGCGTCAGCTACTACGTTGTCCTTTCCTGCTAAGTGACGAATATCTGTAGTAAATTGCGAGATGAAGTCTAAATGACGTAGTTGTCTCGGGGAAGCTTTATTATTCTTCTGCTGAAAAGCGAAGGTGAGAGGTTTATGATCAGTAAATACAATGAATTCTCTACCTTCCAAAAGGTATCGGAACTGTTTAATAGTTTCGTAAACAGCGAGTAATTCCCTGTCGTAGGTACTGTATTTAATCTGAGTAGAAGAAAGTTTTCGTGAGAAGAATGCTAAGGGTTTCCATTGGTTATCTTGCAGCTGCTGAAGAACGCCACCAATAGCAGTGTCGGATGCATCAACCATAATGCATAAGGGATCGGATGGGGACTGATGAACTAATAAGGTGGCGGCAGCTAATGCCGATTTAATTTCTTCGAATGCACTATCCATTTCAACGGACCAATTTTTAATAGGTGAACGATCGTTCTTTCTATGACTTACTACAGCTTTTTGAAGGGGAATTTGTAATGAGGCCATTTTTGGAATAAAGCGATGATAAAAATTGACCATACCCAGAAATTTGCGTAATTGATCATTTCTCGTTGGTTTAGGAAAGTTTAGAACAGCTTCAATTTTTTCATTTAATGGACGGATACCATTTTGCGAAATTTCATGTCCTAGAAATTTAACAGAGGAAGAGCCGAAATGACATTTAGCAACATTAATAGTTACGCCGTTTGCAGTAGACGTTTGAAAAGAATATCTAAATGCTGAAGGTGCTCCTCTTCACATGATGAAGCAATGATGATGTCGTCCAGATAAGCAAAGCAAAAATCTAAACCTCGAGTGACTTCGTGAATAAAACGCTGAAAAGTTTGAGCGGCGTTGCGAAGACCAAATGGCATGAAAGGAAACTCGAAAAGTCCAAAAGGAGTAATAATAGCGGTTTTTTGAATGTCTTCTTCGCGAACTGGAATTTGTTGATATGCTCTGACTAAATCTATGGTCGAAAAAATCTTTTTATTATAGAGAAGACTAGAACAATCTTGAATTAAAGGAATAGGGTAGCGATCAGGTTTAGTAACTTTGTTGAGCCTACGATAATCACCGCATGGGCGCCAAGCGTTATTTTTCTTACGCACCATATGCAAAGGGCTAGACCACGAACTTTTAGAAGGTCGACAAAGTCCTAATTTAAGCATGAATTCAAATTCATTTTTTGCATCTTTAAGTTTATCTGGAGGCAAACGACGTGCTTTAGAAAAAATAGGAGCGCCTTTAGTTTCGATGTAATGCTCCGTAGAATGCTTTAAATTTTTATTCATAAAATTTTCTTTAGTGATATCGCGATATTTTTCAAGTAACTTAGCGTAGGGTGAGGAACTGGCAATGCTCGAGATGTGGCAATCGGGTATAAGAAATTGATTTCCTTTAGAAGTACATCTCGAGACTAGGTCAATAAGCTGACTATTCTTAAGGTCAACAAGAATGCCGTAGTTATAAAGAAAATCTGCCCCGATGATCGGATTGGTCACATCAGCGATTATAAAAGAAAACTGAAAGTACCGTTTTAACCCTAGTGAAACGCGTAGATTTTTATTTCCGTACGTGTTAATTATAGAATCGTTCGCGCCGTACAACTTAAGATTAGACAATTTTTTATTCTTCGCGTAAGAACTTGGTAGAACAGAAACATCCGCTCCTGGATCGATTAAAAATGTAATATTTGAAAGCGGGTCTTGTTTCTCCTTCGACAATGCTCCACTCATTGCCTTTGAGAATTTAAAACGATTTATCATCTGGTTTCGATTGCTTTTCAATCCCTTTCGGCGCACCGAAATAATTAAAAAACACATGCCTGTCTCAATTTGTATATGAACTGGCTTTTAAAAGATACGTAATTTGTGAAAGTGATTTCTTTCGAATACATAATTCGCACAATTATTTTCATTGTGAAACACATAAACTTTGTTTTACAGAAGAAAATATTTACAGACAAACACTAAAATTTCCACCTGTTGCTTTTTTCTGAAGAATTTTAAAGAATTCTTCTCTAAAAAATTCAGTTATGAAATTGTGATGTTTCATTTCAATACCTTGATATGTATGTCACTTTTTTAACCATAAATGAACAGACTATAAAATTTCTGTTGAATAATCATTTGAAATTAAAGCTTATAGAAAAAATTACTTACTGCCTTCGCCTTTGTCTAAATTCATTTAAACCAATACCACGTTTGCTCTTGAATTTTGGGTTCAAACCCCCTTTTTGTAGGTATCGTTTTGATGCCATTCTTCAAAATTGAAAAAAAAAATTTAGTAACTGTTGTGAAATGCTTTTTAAAAGTCGTGTAATCGCCACTGTCGTGAAATGCTATTCAAAAAGCGTGTAAATGCTAACGAAATTACATACAATAAATCAAGCGAAATGTTCATTTGCTTTAGACTCAGAAGTAGGAGTAAGTAGCAAACGTGCGAAAATCGTTGGAGGGGTATTTCATTTTCGATGGACAGAAGGTAGTGAGGGGAAATTGAACAAGTGAATGAGATGTTCATCTTTTAGTGAAAAAAAAAAATATTTTTGTAATTTTAAAAGCTTATTACAGTGCTCTGAGTTTGCAAAAAAAAATTCTATATCATTGAATAGAAAAAAAAAAGAAAAAAAATGAGTTCGATTACGAACAAATGTAATGAATATCGTATATCAATCATATCAGCCGTTTTCGGCCATGCCAGACAGTTTGTCGCCGAACGCGTGCCGATGAACGTGCCGAGTTTTCAACCTGTAGCAGTTACCCGATTGATGTTATGACGGCCCGGCGTATGTGACGGTGTGTTAGTAGTGGTAAGGGATCTTCGTATGCATTCCTTCGTAACGAAGCTACCGTTTCGCTACTTGGCTCGTTACAATTTCAGCATCATAGAAGATGTACAGAAATTATTTTCAGATTAGTGAAAAGGATGGGGAAGGTGAGAGGCGCTAATCACAGAGTGCACTCAAATGTTAATGTTTTTCAACACATATTAAGTCTGCCTAAATAATAATTTTTTCGCCTCTGAATAATTCATCAATAATTTCGATCTTGGAGATAGTTGTTGAAGGAATTCTAATTTTCATGATTGTTGAATACTCCAGTGCTGATCAGTAGCGCGGTCTGTGAGAGGGGGTGTGGGTGGTTTTTCACTGAGTTATTATTCTTCATGAATTTTGCTTATATTGTTGTGTAATTGATAAATGCTGGGCAGCTCATATGCAGAGTGGTCATTTAATACCTACACATCCAAATACATTGAATGTGTCTGCATTCTCTGATAATTTTCTCCATCTAAAAGTATCTTGAACATTTTTTTATTGAAAATCCTACGAAATTTTATTGTTTTTAAAGTAATTATTTTGAGTTTGAAAAAATGATTTATTTTTTTGTTAAATTTTGATCAAGTTTTAATGTTGAGACACTATATCTGAAAAACTTGAGTTGCAACAAAGACAAAATACACACAATTTTCTCTTCTTTTTATTGCCATAAGCAAAAAATGAATACAGTTTCCCTTTCAAAAGTTATGACCAATTTTTCCTCGAAAAACATGCCTATTTATTCACACATATCGCGGTAAAGTACCTCGAACTTTCAAACGAAAATATATGAAAAACTTGTGTGACACCATAGGTGTTTGATGTACGGAATACGTAAAATTTTATGCTTTTTCGTTTGGTGTACAGAAAAAGTCGATATCATTTTTCTATTAAAAGTTAGGGCTACCTTTCCTTGGAAAAATGTCCGTTTTTTCCACATCTACGAAGCATTTTTGTGAAAATTTGTTGAGAAACCACTTGTAACTTTCCATTGGATTATTGTATCGACTTTTACTGTATGCTAATGTAAAGAGGAGAGAATTTTGCATATTTTGTATGCATCAAACACGATGGTGTCACCCAAATTTTTCAGATATTTTCATTTGAAAGGACGAAGTGCTTCTTGGCAACTGCGTAAGTAAGAAGTACGGACTTTTTTCAGTAGAATCTCTCATAACTTTTGAAAGAAAAATTGTATTCACTTTTTTTTTACGATAATGAAAAGAGGAGAACATTTTGTGTACTTTGGCTACCTCAAACACCTATTCTGCCACTCAAAATTTCGACATTTTTTTTTTTTTTGAAATTCGAAGTGCTTTACCCCGACATGCGTGAGTAAGAAAGATACATGAAACTTTTGATAAGAAAGTCATATCGATTTTTTTCAGTCCGCCATTTTTTTGCCTACCTAAAATACGAGCACCTATGGTGCCACTCAAGTTTTTGAGATATGTTTTCTTGAAGTTGAAACTTGGTCGAAATTTAAGGGGAAAAAATTGGCATTTTTTAAACTCAGAGTAGATAATTATTTTAGAAATAATGAAATTTTGGGGAATTTTCAACAAAAAAATGGCTTTAGATACTTTTCCAAGTGGAAAATAATAAGAGAATCACGTATAGCCTTGCGCAATTCTTGTAACGGTCGCGCCACGACACCTAGTATATTTTATTGGGATGTGAAGGTATTAAGTGATTACTCTACATATCATGATTGTGTAGGTATAAACATATAATAAACCGCGTTTCATAAAAATCATAATAGTGCCATAATTCTGCCAAAAATTACTCTAGAAAGCTAGAATTTAAATGAATTGGTTATAATGGAATTGGTTGATTAGGTTGATTTCATTTTGGTGTAAAGTATTGTTGCGATGTTGCGATCTCCAACTTTTTAACGTGATAGCAGATCCCTACAAGTGTATTGAATAGGAATAACAATTTTGCAAATGAAAAGAAAAAAATTTAATTAGAAAATTATTTTCGTTTCTTTTAAATAATGGACGTAGATATCGATAAGAATCGTGAGAAAATAACTTGAATCGATAAAATGAATTTTGTCTAGTAATTTATTCATATTTTTATCTCAACAAAATATCAAGAAGGGGAAGGAATTGAAATTCGTTTCGTTTTTTCCCTCAGCTTTTTCTTCATTTCTCATCTTGCGAAATGACGAGAATGAGCCCTTCAGACACAATCAAAAGCTTAGTTGAAAACTTGACTTAGAAACAACGTCGATAGTGAAACCAAGATGTAAGACTGCCCAAAAAAATGCGAAAACCAAATCAAATTTCTAACCAAAAATTCAAATCGACATCGAATTCAATTTAGAGTGTGTTTTGCAGCACTCCTTATTGTTGTCACCCATCACAAAAATATAAAATTGTATGACGTAATTAAAATATAGTGTACTTGGTAGAACTAACGTGCATGATAGTGATCAATGTCCTAATACAGTGAAGGAGAATACAGGAGATAAAAATGTTAGCTGCAGCTGCCAGAGTGCAATCGTGTATTTGAATACAAGAAATCATTGCGTATAGTTGCAAAAGTGATCACAATTTCATGACTTTCGCGAAGAATTTTTATTAATTATTTAGTTAACGCTCTCATATTGTAATGGGCCTGTGCGTAAGTGTTTCATTTTCCATCCTGAGTTCTGCAAGTCTTGAATTTTTTAGCCGGATTTCTGAGGCACATGAAGGCTATTACAGCCTATTTTTTCGTTGCATTTTTTAATTTAAAAATAAATACATACTTACCTAGTTAATGAAATTTGAGCGAATAAAATAAACTTTTCACAACTAACACACAAAAAGTATGTCATTTTACCTTTGATTTTAGAAATAAAAATGAGCGTTTACGAATTAATTAATAAGGAGGTAAGAAGAGAACTTTTCATCCCAAGGGAAGAAAAGTAAATGGATATACGTCTGTTATCAGTTGTGAAAAATAGCGTACGCAACTTGGCTGAAAAGTGTGTGCATACAAGTAGTGCGATACAGTCCTTGCCTTCGGCTCGTGCTGTAACTTATCATACTCGTTGTAAACACAGGTTTCACCTTTGTTGCGTAATATACTATTTCTAGCTCAAAGAAATAAGCTGCCAACTTGGTTAACTTTAAAAATTCATGGTTGAGCGCACACTGGAAACTGCCCCCAGTGGCCATGCCCATGCCCTCTTTTTGGCCCGTAGGCAACTGCCTATATCTATCATTCAGATAGACATGGCATTCAGGCGAGGAGTTAGTTCCTGAACTTTTTCATATTGTTGCTAGTGGAATATTTACCAAATTCGAAATATAAGGTATTTTGTTTTTTTTTGTGTGTGTGTTTTTTTTTTTGGAAACACAAAAGAAGATATTCTTAATACATATAATGATTTATCGTATATGTTATTGTACCCTTACAAAAAATTATTTAATTAGAAGATGACCGCAGTTCTTTCTTTTGCCCATTTTCCATAATTGTTACTTTCTGCGTAATTAGAAATTTATAATTTGTATTTCAAATGGTTTAAAAATAGATAATATTTAATTCGGTTGTCTGTATTTGCTGCCACAGTGAAATGGGTATAGCACCAACTTATTGCACCTATTTCATGTTGTGAATAAGTTGAAATATAAAAAAAAAGAAAATTATCGCATTATTTTTTTCTCATTTTAAGTAATAAATAATTATGTAATGTGTTGGAATTCGCGTACTCCACTTCGAAAATTGAAGATTCAGTTCAATTATTATGAAACTAATTTCAATTTAAAAAACAGAAAAAAAAACAATTCTGATGGATTTGCGGAACTCGTAACCACCTAAGAATACGGTTTAAAACTACTAAAACTTTGTGTTTATGAGAAATTTAATTTGCCTGCAAATTAATCTTCGCCAGTTTACCCACAACTGCGTTCCTTTTTTTAGCTGAGATTTTAATAAAAAAGACAGCTATTACAGTCAACCTGGGTGTTCATAAAATTCACTCAAAATTTGGTGAGAGACCCTTTTTAAAGGGGAAAAGGTACTTTCTTATTTCTTTGATGTACCTCAGAATGACGGACATGTAAAATTTTAAGGCAGACTGGAAGGAGTACAGATAACTCGAAATTTTTGTTTTGATCTCATATGAAAGAGTGAGTCACGGATACCAACATCTCCAAATATCAGCTTCTTAAGTGCATTTGGAGAGGAGTTAAGGCAAGAAACGGCTTTTTAAGTAAGTTTTGCGTCATGAAATTTCTTGAATCTTCTTGATCTCCTCATTAGATCCACCTAGAAAGGTTCAAACTTTGTGAATGATGTTAATATGGGAGCGTAATATGACGCTGAATTTGAGTGAAAATGGTTCCAAAATGGCGGATTGTCAAATTTTAAGAAAAGCTTAAGGAGTTAAAAATTTGAGTAATATGGACTCATATGATTATTGAGAATAAGAAATATGCTATATCCCAAATTTGCTTTCATGCATGGTATTTAAGGGAGTAGGAAGCGCTATTTACCTCAAAATGTAGTAGGATACACGTGGGGTGAAGAACTTTTTAATATGGTGTTGTACATGTAATGAAATGAGCATACGTTGCTAATCTACTCTGACGTTAGCTTTCAAATGAATTTGAAAGGGTGGTAGAACAAAAATCAGTTTAGAGTGAATACTATGAAGAACTTCATAAATTTTCTATGTATCATCACCAAATCGAGCTACAGAGGTGAAACCTTGTAGTCTATGTAGGGTCAATATTGATGATCAGAATGTAACTTCTTGATTTCTGGTTACCTAAAATTTAGAAAATATGAGCTCGCATATGATTATTGTAGGCAAGAAAATAATACTACCTATATCATCTAAATTTAATTTTCCAAGTTGTTTTGGAAGGGATAGGGTAGCGGCATGTTAAGAATTTTCAAACATGGTACTGGCTGCATAGGTTGTTATTTCTTATTTTTTGTTTTTCATTTTTTGTTGTATTGCTTATTGTTAAGCTACACATAATTATGTGGCTTGGAAATATGTATGTTGTACTTGATATTTGTGCATTCATCATTTTATTGCATTTTTTTTGGCTGAAACCTCTATGAAACTAACTTTCTGTTAGAAAAAAACTTTTTTCTCACGAATCTCTACCCTCCCCCCTCTCCTCCAAAAAGTATCATCGTCAAGTACGATGTAGCAATATGAGAACAAAGCACACAAAAATGTCTGATTGAAAGATAAAGATTACATCAGCCCATCATGGTACTGAAAAAAGATTTTATTACCTGTCACCTGTTGATTATTACCTGATGGCACTCTCCTGAATTGTTTAGATGCTGTAAATAACCTCAGTTTGAAGTAAGAATGAGGATAGTGAAAAGGTGTTATGAATAATGTGTAGTAAAGAGTCTGCTAGAAAGTTTAATGGATTGTGGATGTTAATATATATTTGGCATGTAGTAAAATATATATTTATTGAACTCGTGTAAGTGTAACTAATACTTAATTCTTTATGTTATGTTTACAGGGAGATAGTCGTACAAAAATCAATGTTTTAAATCAGGTCATCAAGATTGATTCAAAAAAATGATGTAGGATCTTATGTTTCTCTAGTTGCATATGTGTATCTCGCATTTTTGAGCGTAAATGTTATCAGTTCAGCAGCATATTGAAAGGATGAATTCCTTGCTGAGGCATCCGATTATTTATTCTCTCAATTACTTATTTCATAATTTTATTAATATCCATTTCCTAATATATGAGTATTTGTAACACTTTTCAATTCCATGTAATATGTATTGTAGTATCGAAAGAACCTATTTGCATGAAATTCATAATTTTCTGAATCCTATTTCTGTGCTTCTGTATCTGTACATGTATTTATTTATTTATTTGTAATTGGCAAGGTTTGAGGAATAAAACCTGAGATGTTTCAAACTATTAGCAGTTTTATTTCATTATAACAGTGGCACGCATACAGGAATAAACTTGACCATGTTAGGTATTGAGTTCTTTATGAAACCCTGGGGTGTTTAAAGAAAACATTGGAAATTAATTCATCAAAATAAATTTAAGTAAGAAAAAAAAAATGAATAAATATGATTGCAATACTACTGTTAGACGAAATCCTAAAATATATCTACATACTTGATGAAGTATATTAAATCATAGAAATATGTAATGTAACTACTTTCCATTAGGACCTTGGCCCACTACATAGGATACCAAAAGGAATACAAATAATTTTTCACGTTGCAATTTGCGAGGTAGTGTCACAGCCAGGTCCAAGGAATCCAGACTACCTTGATCTCAGGAAAATTGCAATTTGTTGAATCTATATCTTTTTAAAATTATTCAAGAGAAGCAATGCGCGAAATTTTAAACTCTTGATAAGTCGCTGAAGTACTTTCAAAAAAATTATTCAAAAACATTTCATGGTGGGGGTACACGTTTCCAATACTCGGCTTCATTACTTCGCATTTTGTAGGTATTTTTTAGTTGTTTTTGAGAATTTCCATTTGAAATTACTCAGTATAACGATATTTTTGGGAAACCACAAGTCCTCACACATACTGGCAGCAAGAGGCGTTTCAACCGTGAAAAATTATCAAAATCGCATGCAAATTGAATTCAAATTGCAATAAAATCCATAGAAAGTATCACACATTTGGAATCAGGAGAGGCTCTCCTTCATGATCCCATTGAGTTTTACTGGTTTTCATTAACTTCTCAAAAAACATCTTTTTTAGGCTCCATCCGAATCCCTTTTGGGCAAGCTAAAAAATTCGCAAAGGTTTTTTTTGAATTGTCGCAGATCATTTTTACACATTACCTGCTCATTATTTTGTTCCCTAAAAAATCTGAGTAAAATCAGTTAGCACTTTTTGATTTGTAAATTGTAGACATATAAGATAAAAATAATATTCATAATTGCCTTTGTATCATGTATTCTATTATGAATTTCATATTTGTTTTATGTTTTCACTCTCATCTAAAATATAAGAACGTTTATTTCTCACATCAATTTCTCAAGTCTCCACAAATTTATTTTTAAACAATAAAAATTAAAAATCTATATTATGCAAACGGCATTCAATTCTCCTCTGTGGTATAACAATTCTAGGAAAAAGATCTACATTTATAAAATTTATTTAAAAATGAAAACATTTAAGCTATTACTTTATGCAGTAGCGAGTACCTATCTAGGCAATATAATAATAAAGTTAAAATAGCGTAAATGGATGCTATTATGATAAATTAGCTGTTAAAATTAGGAGTGTACGCTTAGTGGTAACACTGATGTGAAAACAAGAACTCGTTGCTTCATAACTTTGTTTCACGGCTAGTTCGTTACTCAATGTCGTTCATTACTTGAATCTTTTACGTCAGTACATATCACGTGACTATACACTGTAAACAACGGTAACCATAAGGTATAATTTCAGAGATTGCTGAGTGGTGAAGTATAGCCTTAATATTTTATTCAAAAGTATAAAAATGTAATCATGAAGAAAAATAAGACAATAAAAGAATCAGAAACAATTATGATTCATTTATTTACATTAAGTTGTATATTTTAGATAATAATAAAATTGGACTGCATTATGCAACAATGTTCTAAGTGAAATGAGGCGCCATAGACTTGTTGATCGATTTTATTTTTGTTTTTAATGAGAAAGACTAGTAATGAATGAAATCTTTCATGTTATTTAAATAATTTCAAAGACAAACAAGCGAAATTTGTTCAGTTTGATTGACTGGCTTTGTTATAATTTACATTACATCAGAAACTTGATGTAGTTAAAGTTTATGGCGCCTCATTTCACTTAGAACATTGTTGCGTAATGCAGTCCAATTATACCGTGCGTCCAAGTAATTCGGGTACAATCAGCGCAAAAATCTCAGTTTGTTGATAACATAGTAGAGTTATACTACAATTTCTTGATCAGAAATCATTTTTAAAATTACTTTAATGAATTTTAAGGCTGATAAATTCATTTCAACCGCATTACAATTTCAAGGCATGTGAAAAAATCAATTTTACATAATTGGAAAAGAGATTTTTTGCTGATTGCACCCGAAACGTGAAACTCACTGCGAAGCTTGTTCACAATCAAAATAATCAATCTCGTAATAAAAGTGATAAGTCCTAGCGCATGCGCAGACCACTGCCAGAGGTTCCTGCTAGCCTGCTTGTAGTCCAGAATTGGCAACGTTCGCGAAAAAAAAGGAACGCGTTCAGTTCTCGTTCTTTTCATGAAAATTATCATTCTTTTCATGTCCATTCGTTTCGTTTCAAAGCTCGTTCATCAACGATCATCAGCTGTTCTTCTGACGAACGCCGTTTACATTTATTTTGAGAAAGAGAAGGTTATAAGTTTTTTGCATAGGTTTTTTGTTTCAATTTTCACTTTTAAAAAAATGCTTTTTATTTCCTTTCAATTTTTTTTTGTTATAATAATTTGTTTGTAATTTTTATCATTGATAAATAACAAATAAAACAAAAAAAATTTCAAAAAATGAAAAGCGAATGAAAAATGTTTTCAATTTTATTATTTTTTTCAAGAATGTAATAATTAAATTTAAATTATATAATTTTGATTTCATCACTTCAGTTACTCTCTTCGCTCACTTTAAATAACGAAAAATGAATAAAAAAATTTTTCAAGCTCATTTTCAAACTTTCATTTCACAAATAATTAGATCAATAACCTAATCATTTTCCATTCGGCATATTTGAGGTAAAATTAAAATCTATGAAATAAAGTAAATACTAAATACAGGTAAGTAACAAATAATTATTACAGAAAAATAATTTTCACAATTCATAATTAAAAATATATTTGATAAAAGGTTTTCCAACTATTATTCGCCACTTAAAAGTTAAATGATATCCCACCAAAACTAATAACAAAAAACAACAAAATATAGGTATTGATATGAAAATGAAAAATATGTGAGCATCCAAAATCAACACAGAATAAAAATTTTACTAAGGGTAACATGAATTAATACTTTATAATCTGGATTGCATGCCTCCAGCCACAACAAATGTTTCTCCCGTAACATATTTCGCATCCTCGGAGCACAAAAATGCCGCAACACCTTCCACGTCATTAGGTTCCCCAATTCTGAATGCACAATTTTACAAATCAGCAATAATACATTTGAAACGATATTAAACAATTGTTACATTACTAGAAGAATATGAAAGTAAGAGAATCTACCTTCCCATTGGGATTTCTGAAAGAACCGTCTCACGTACTGCTTCATTTTCATGAATCTATTATTAAATGAAAAATTAATAAAGAATTAATTTATTTTCGATTCTATGACTATATTACTCACGGCTTTGGCAAATTTTGTTCTTATAACTCCAGGAGCTATACTGTTTACTCGGATATTATCTACGGCAAGTTCGCTAGCAAAGACTTTCGTTAATCCTAATAATGCTGTTTTGCTTACTGAATAGGGACCCAACATCTGCAAGATGATGCAATAATAACTAAATTTTAAATTTATTATCTAGATAATAATATTCTGGACACTCACTTGAAAAGGTTTTAAACCAGCTATGGATGAAATATAGATTATGGATCCGCCATTTCTTTGCTTTAGATAAGGTAAAACTTCTTTGGTCAAGAGGAAAGCACATTTGACATTTATTTCAAATATTTTATCCCACGAATCTTCTGGACACTATTTCATGGAATAGTATTAAACTCAATAGAATAGGAGCTAATTGATAAAAATTCTGTGTACTTACATCAGCTGCAAACCCAAAAAACGGATTAACGGCTGCATTGGAAACGAGTATATCTATGCCACCAAATTTATTGACTGCCTAAGAAAGAAAGTAATTATTTGAATTGCACTAAAGAACTGAACAGAAATTAATTCTATCTTACTTCTTCATATAATTTTTTTCGATCTTCACTTTTTCCGACGTGACATACAATACCACTGATATTATTATAACCATAATTTTTTAAGCTAGCAACTGCTGCATTAACATTAGCTTCTTTTCTACTGCTAACAACGACATTTGCCCCTTCATTGGCCAACTTTTTGGCTATAGCGAAACCAATGCTAAAAATGAAATTGAAACAAAATAATTCACCACAATAGTTATTAACTAATTTAGCAAAAAATGATGAAATTAATAAACTGAATGATTACCCTTCTGTGGATGCAGTCACAATTGCGACTTTTCCGGTTAATTTTCCCATTACAACTGAAGATACTTTTCTCGAACTAACAAGGTTTTTCACTAGGATTGATTTCATTGGTATATTCTTCGAGCCTACGAGGACAATAGCGACGGAATTGTGAAGACTAAAAAATTACGTTACTGGAGAAGAGAATAATTATGATATTTTACCAGAATGTTATTTCTTCTATTCATGTCAAATTTTAGCAACTAAGAAAAACCAAAGGGTAGGTAATATTACTGTTTTACTTACTTGAAAATAACATAACTTCACAATTAAAAAATTTTGTTCTGGGTAAAATAAAATTTTGCAAAAAACAATTTAGTTTCATTCAATAAGATGATATGATATGATCGAGTGAAATGAAATTTGCTGGATTTTGCAATTATCAACCACTTGTTATTTCTTCCGAATAATTTATAGATTTTACCTTATTCTGTGATTGGATGAAAATTTCAATGACAGTGTAACCATCAAAACAGCTTCATAGTTTCTCGTGTTTGATTAGCTCGTAGCTTATCAATTTATCATAAGTTTATCACATTTTGCATACATGCACAGCTGACTTCCATCTAAGAAAAATTATTCTGAATTATTACTATTTTCAAATTTTTAATTTTCCTCTATTCTCATTCATACTTTCGTCTAAACAAATACCGTATCTTATCGATATTTCATTCATGCTTATGTGCTTTACATGCTTATGCTTCGCCTAACCTGAATAATGGAAGTACCGGAGCGTGAGTATTTTTCAACAATACTTCTTCATGTAGTCATTTTTTCAAATTTTTATCGATGAAATTTTTCAGATTGTCCGGGCACCGGTAGTGAATCAGCTGGAAAAGTATCTGCATGTCAGGGATGTCCTAATCAATCACTATGTGCATCAGGTGCAGCTGCCAATACAGTAGATCAAGGTAGAATCACCTAGTTCTCTCTGTCAGATGTCTTAGATAAGACTTTTTTTCCGTAAAATTAACAGGTTACTAATTCTTCTGCAGGTATCGAATTGGTGAAAGCGCGATTAAGCACTGTCAAGCATAAAATTTTAGTTTTATCTGGAAAGGGAGGTGTAGGAAAAAGTACATTCACTTCACTACTTGCTAGAGGTCTAGCAGCAAAAAATGAAAATCATAATGTAAGTATTTATCGAGTCTTCAATCGATATTACGGATTATTTACTTAAAAATTCATTTCAGGTTGCAATTCTTGATATCGATATTTGCGGACCATCCATGCCAAGAGTTATGGGTGTATTAGATGAAAAGGTATATTATTTTTTATCTACTATCATTTCTGTATTTGGCTCTCGCAATTTTGTAATGATCTTGTCTTTGTTACGTAGGTACATCAGAGTGGTTCCGGATGGTCTCCAGTGGTAAGTCTACAGTTGAAATTTCAGTTATTCTTTTCAAAATTTGCATTATTGTATTATAATTTTGAACATAGTTTGTAGATGATAATTTATGCGTCATGTCCGTTGGTTTCCTGCTAGCGAATAATAACGAAGCAGTAATTTGGCGTGGACCCAAAAAAAATGGTAACTATACATTGTTTCAAAGGCATCTTTATGACTTATAGCTAACTCAAGATATCATTCTCTTTAAAGCTTTGATACGTCAGTTTTTCACCGAAGTGGATTGGGGAGAAACTCTAGAATATTTGGTAATAGATACACCGCCAGGCACATCAGACGAACATTTATCAGCGGCACAATTTTTGAAAGATATTCCGAACGTAGTAGCTGTGGTGGTCACTACGCCACAGGAAGTTTCACTTCTTGATGTGCGTAAAGAAATCAATTTTTTGCGTAAAGTCAACATTCCCATTGTTGGTGTCATAGAAAATATGTCCACTTTTATATGTCCAAAATGCAAGGTAATTCAAGAGAACTGACTTTCAAAAATGATGTTTCATAAAATCAGTTTAAATCTTCATGATTACAGACCGGCTCAGAAATTTTCCCTTCAAATACCGGGGGAGCTTTAAAAATGTCTCAAGAATTGAATGTACCATTTTTGGGAAATTTACCATTAGATCCGCTAATAGCTCGATGTTGTGATAAAGGATTAAATCCAATTCTTGAATATCCTTATTCCACAGTAGTTGAGAATTTGAATTCTATTATTTCAAGTAATTTCATTATAACTTTTATTGTTGTCCTTCTCAATGTGAAATGCATTCATACAGCTTAATTACTTTTCATGTAGAAATTTTTCCGGATTCACTCATGGAAACCGATATCATCGCGTGAAGACTGAACTGAGCAGTTTTTGAGAAGGAATGTACTTACCTAATTCTCAACCATGAAAAAGATTAAAATTAAAATAATATTGGACTATGTTATATTATAAAAATAATATTTATATGAGATCATCATCTTTTCTTCTGGCAACACTGTACCTGAATTCTTGATAACAAACCGTGAGGAAGATACCGTATCTACTTTTACCGTAAACTGATAATTATAAGAATTTTTGATTTAAAAAACATGAATGCGATAAAAATTACACAGTTCTCTGTAAAATGAGTTGATATATAAGGTAATTTTTCAGCACACGTCAACTGGATAACTAGAAACATAAGCAACTCTCCTTAACTTTTCACTATTTCGAAATGTTGCATAACACATGATATTCTTCAAAAAACTTATTGAGGACTTGAAACTGGGATGAATTTCAGTGGTACAATCAAATTGAATCCCCTCGGGATATGTGTTTTATTAGGATTAACTTTCATGCTACTCTTGTACACGTTCGGTCGAAACCCATTAGTGAAGAGAGAAATAAATCTCAAAAATCTGCTAATTGCTGCAATCAACATCGCAGAAAAAGGAGGTGAAGAAATAAAAGTAGTTAGTAAATCTGAATTTCACAAACAAAGCAAGGGTAAAACCCGAGAAGGAGCTTTTGATTTTATAACTGATGCTGATATCCGATCCCATTGTTTGATGTATTATAGTTTAAGTTTGACGTTCCCTCATCTAAAAGTAAGTGTATTGCCTACATTTTCCGTAAATGATTATATACTACTTTGGATAGTAAATGTCATACATCAATTTTAGGTAGTTTCTGAAGAAGTATTACCGGTGGCATCATGCCCCAATCACTTTGAGCTGATTTCTTTGGCTCCGAGTGATGAAGAAATAAATAATTTAAATGATATATATGTACCTCTCCAAGATGTAACTGTGTGGATTGATCCTCTAGATGCTACTCAAGAATTTACTGGTGTGATATCCACTATTCTGTATTATGTAAGCATATATGTACATCGTTATATGATTAATATATTATCAACTTACAGAGCAGTTGACATCCTATGTAACCATCATGGTTTGCGTGGCCGTCAAAGGAGTCCCAATTATAGGTGTTATTCATCAACCATTTGATTCGCATAAGACTACGTCATGGGCATGGGACAAGGTAGCAAATTCCGACGACCTGAAACCAGTTCAAAAAGTAAATTTTGTCATTCGTTTAGGAATTATTTAATTGAAAAGTCTTTGCATATTTGATTCCTATTTTAGACCACTACCTATCCAACAATTGTAGTTTCACGATCTCACGCGGGTAAAGTAGAAGAGTCCATCAATAAAATGTTACCCGAAGCTAAAGTGATTCCTGCTGGAGGCTCAGGTATATTCGAAGTAACAGTCAACTTCAACATAATTAAAATTGGTGTACGAGTACATATTATACGCATATTTTTATTGCTGAATAATTTCAATCCACAGGCTATAAAGTTCTGCAGCTCATCAACGGAAATGCATCCGCTTATGTACATATGACATACATAAAAAAATGGGATGTATGCGCTGGAAATGCAATTTTGAACGCTCTTGGTGGCAAGATGAGCACCCTTAAAAATGAAGACATCGATTATTCCGATGAAACACAAAAAGGAGTTAAAAATGGAATCTTAGCTGCCCTTTCAAATCATGAAAGATTTTTCGAAATATTCAAAGAAATAGAGATATAATTAATTTGAATAAATTTCTCCAAATTGAAGAAACAATCTCATTCTTCCCAAGTTCGCAAATAACATAAAGTATAAATTATGATCTCGAAACGCTACTGAATGAACTTATTTTATGCATTTGAATTTATTCTATTTTACAAATAATTTAGTGTTGCAGACGATGAACTGGATTTGTCATATTTCATTGTAATCAATGTACTAATAATTTATTACTTGTTTTAAATTTTTGAAAAAAAAAATGAAAAGTGATGAAAAAATATTTGTTAGGTCGTTAATAAGAAATAAAAGTTGGACTTTTTGTTTTTATCTGTGTTTTTTCGCGTATTGATCATAAAAAATTTTTCACGAATCTTTCAATAATATTGTGTGATAATTTCATAATTGAATGCTTTTGACATCTAGGTTGGTAGTATGTAAGTACGCAAATACACCTGCATAGGTAAGTATAGTGAAAGTAAACGAATTTTATAGCAGTTGGAAAATTCCTGAATCGCACATCCTCGACATATAATGAGCTACCAAAAACTCTTAGAACCGCCCATAAGTCAATTCGCAATTCTACAAATCAAATGCAAATCTAAATAATTTACCATTATAATGAGATATAATATACAAATGCCCTTATCTTAACTTTCTTTGGAAATTCCTTAAAATCACCATCACTTCAATCTAATTTTAGTTTTTCAGACTACAAATTTTGTATAATGTTGAATAATTATAGTTTACTTCCTTCAAAAACTGTCCTTTTGCAACAAATCTACAAGAGTACAGAAACAAGTGAGGTCCGCTAGACCCTTGCTGGATCTGGCAAGGGTTTTTGCCAGGGTTGGCAATGTAAAGGTGAAAGAAAAAAATTGTGAAAATTCGACGTATTACCTGTAGCTTTTTTCAAGAAGATAAAATTCATAAATTTTTTCCTCTTTTAATTATATTCAATTTTTTATTCACTTTTAAGTTTTAAACAATTCATTTTGGCCAATGGTAAAAAAAATGTATTAGCAGTCACACTCACAATGACATCAGACTGAATGGCTGACCAATCAGATTCTTTACGTGACGTAAAATTTTGAAACGCCAATTAGAGAGTATGCTTTTTAAACAGCCAATTTCAGTGTTTTGGATCGACCTCTAATACAGTGAGGTTGAAAAGTATCCGCCGCATTTCCAATAAATTTTTGTTATCATTGTGTGATAGAAGAAAAATCCATTTAATTATTTTTATCACTATTATTACTATTATTACATCTTTTTGCAAGTAAAATATTTGATTTTCATGGGCAACTAAGGAATCGCTAATCGAACAAGTAAGTTTTAAACATTTCCTTGACATGTTAGCTAATATTAACCGCTAACCAAACTTGCATCACATTTCTCTTGTCTTCATTCGTGTTTTAGAAATTTGAACATGTCTGAGGAACCTCGGATGCCCAAAGTTGATTTCGAAAAGGACAAGGTACCAGAATACATCAAGGATCAAATCAAAGTAGTGGAAAGGGACAATCTTAAACGTTTAGCTGAATTCAAAAGAGTTCTCAAAGGTGGTCGATTTGCTGGCTTGTTCTGGGGCAGCGTAGTCATTAGTATTTATTCGTATACTATGTATGCGGTGAAACAAGAAACATTCTTGGATAATTTCGATTACCCCACCGAAGACGACGATTAAATATATGTTTTGTAAATCTATTCAATAAGTAATTTTAAATCATGTCAGAACAAGCAGGCAAAAAATTAGTTCGTCTTTTACCGTTACCAACGATAAAAGATCTAATGCAGTTATATAAAGTAAAAGCTATAAGAAAATTATCACAAAACTTTTTGCTCGACGAAAACTTGAATCATAAAATAGTCAAAAGCGCTGGAAAAATAAAAAAAGCTGATGTTTGCGAAGTGGGTCCCGGTCCAGGAAATATAACGAGATCTATTATCCATAAAGGAGCGGAGAAAATAATACTCGTCGAAAAAGATCAACAATTCTTACCTACTCTACAGGTGAATAGAAATTTATCGATGAACTCTTTTCATTATGTTAATTTCGACTTAGTTAAATTTTTTCATCCAGATGCTTAGAGATGCTTCACCTGCGCCTATTGATATAATCCATGGAGATATTTTACGCTACAACTTGGAAGGTAAATTCAGCGAAAACAAACGAAAAGCTTGGGAAGATGATTGCCCGGATATTCACATCATCGGAAATTTGCCGTTCAATATTGCCACGCCATTGATTGTTCGCTGGCTTCGCGATATCTCCGAAAAGTTGGTACAGTTTGTGTTCAAATTTTTTGTATATCTTTTTTTTTACCATTTTTTTTGTGCCAGGAAAAATGCTTGGACTTATGGTCGGGTTCCAATGACTTTAACTTTTCAAAAAGAAGTTGCAGAAAGAATGATTGCGCCCGTGATGACTGCACAAAGATGCAGATTATCGGTGATGTGTCAGAATTGGTGTACTATCGAATATAAATTCACTATTTCCGGTGATTACCGAATAATTTCTTTAAACATAAATGCCTATACCGATTAATTATTTATCTGAAATTTGTAAATTATCGTAGGCAGATCATTTCTACCGAAAGCAAAAGTAGATGTAGGCGTTGTTCACTTGATACCTCATAAAGTTCCCATTATTCCACTGCCGTTTGATTTGGTTGAAAAAGTAGTAAAATCTCTCTTCTCCAGCAGACAGAAATATTGTGTGAAAACACTGAGGTAGGTTATAACTACAATTGCATTCTTACTAGATATATATATTTTTTTGTCATCGAAAATTTTTCTTCTTAATTTCAGTTTTCTGTTTCCTCGAGCCCAAGCTCATCTGGCGGAGGAAATGCTTAAAGTTGCTGAAATTGAACCCTTTTCTCGACCCCTTCAATTATCTGTCGAAGAGATAGGCAAGTTGTGTTATCTTTATAAAGATATAATTGAGAAAAATCCTTCACTAAAGCATTACGATCAGAAGAAAAAAGATGATTATTGGTTGACTCGAGAAGAAGATGAGCTTCATAAAATATCAGAATGGCAAAATCGGCAAATTCAAGATAATTTTTATTAGTTCTTCGATATGATTATTCGAGTTATGTAGTTAATGATTTTTGTTGGTAATAAAAAAAAAAATTGAATTGATTTCATTTTGCATTATGAATTTGAATATTTGAATAAGGCATTTGGTACCGGAAACAGTTTTCTACCTTTTTTTTTTTTTTAAATGGTATGTTTGAATGTTCCACAATTTCTACTTCGTCACGTACAGAAAGGGATTACTATCAGTCATCAGATGCATAGTGTTTCAATAAAAGATTTTACATCCCATAGTTAAGAAACAGATATTCTATCATACAAAATTAAAAATTCCAAGTAGTTTTTGAGAAAAATTCAAATTAAAAAGCCTAATTCATTTCTTATGAGAAATAATTACGTTCTATAACATTTTCTTATCCTCCCCTACTTTTCCATACAGTTTCTTTCTTTCAAAAAACGCTGTAATTAGGAGCTCGAATCGTATATAATTCTAATGTTTTATGATCGAAGTTTTCGAGTAAATTACATATTCCTATCTGGCTTGAATTTCAAGTTGGAAATGAAAATTTAAGAAAAAACGTAAGCAGTCATGCCGCATTACTGGAGATGAGTTTTTAAATGGGGCTTGTTCTGGTTTGGCAATAACGTTGCTAAACCTATCTGACTACAGGCTACACCCAATACCAGGTCTAAAAACCCCTACGCTATTCCTTCCAAAACCACTTAGAAAATTGAAATTGGAACAAACGTAGTATTTCTTGCCATGAAATAATCATGTGAACAGATATTTCTCAAATTATAACTATTTGAAGGTCCTCAAATTATCTTCAAATCTTGATAATCCGCCATTTTGTATCCATTTTGACTCAAATTTAAGATGTCATATTCTGGTCATCAACTAATGCTACACACGAAGTTTGACTTTTCTAGGTCGATTTGCTGACGAGATATGGATGAATCATGAAATTTCCCCTCCAAAAGCCATTTTTTGCTATAACTTACCTCCAAAATCACTGAGGAAGCTAAAATCAAGATAGGTTTGTCACTTGGGCTCATTTTATTATATGACACAGCAATAAAAAATTTTCGACCCCTCCTGTACCCCCACCACTATTTTAGGCCGATAACCCCGCCCTCCCCCCTCCAACATCATGTATGGATGTGAATTGGGGATATAGTATACATCTTATCCTCAATAACCATATGAACTTATATTAATTACATTTTTACCAACTTGAGGCTTCTCAAGCTCTACTCAAATTTTGATAATCCGCCATTTTGGATCCATTTTGAAACCAAATTCAAGAGGTCATATTCTGGTCACCAATTAACCTCACACACAAAATTTGACCTCTTTACGTTGATTTGGTGGGGTTTTTTGAAATTGATGGTAACCAAGCTTAAAAAACAGTTCTTTAATGTTTCTATCTTAACTCCCTAAAGCAAGATGAGTAGACAAACTATTATCCATGGGTGTCACATGAATAGCCCTATAATTACAAGGTATGAATGACTCATATTGAAATTAGACATTTAGCTTAATATTTAGTATAATATTATTCAAATAGGTGATCAAGTTCCATTGAATGAAATCATATTCATTTTCAATTACTAATGAACAGAAAAACGTGCTTATACATGATTTCTCAACTTTCAAAGACTTCAGCTGTTTTTATATTTGACTACATTTTTCCTTTTTACGTAAAATGCTGAGAAATACGCAAGGCTCCAGATTTCAGTTTGTCAGAGCAGAATACATTGTACAAACCTACTGTCTAAGACCACTACAAGCCTAGTAAAGATGACCTTTAACGTGCAGATTCAATATTTATCATCTCAGTCAAAAATCGTTACGCATTATTTATTAATAAAAATAATAAAATGCCACCGAACCATAAAATAGTGGCAAAAACTTCTGTGTTGTTCGAATGCTTTAGCAACAACTGCGCCAAATAGCAGTGTTACTCAGGAATGTCTCATTTTAAAGGCGATAATTTAAATAGGTAAGTAATATTTACATTACTCCAGTTAAAAGTTTTTTTCGCACTTCCTACATATTTGCTCTTGAAAATGGATGTTAATAATCCTTCGTATTCACTCCGATCTTATCAAAAAAAAAATTGGTAAAAAAATCAATTTAAAATGTCTGCATAGTTTGAAATAAGATTAACTTCGCTACTTTTTTAATTAAAAAAATAATTTTCAATTTAAGAAGATTAAGAATTCGAAATCGCAAAATAAATTTACTCTTCGTCTATATTCATTGCGAACAGATATTTCGGAGCATGTATCCCTTTCATTTCTTAGATAAGTTAAAACAAAAGCACAAAGGTCAAACATTCTAGAATATTGTGATGCGAAGATACAGAAAAATCGAGAAATACCGTGAATCACAATCTCCTCAAAAAGCTGTTTTTTGCTTAAACTTTCTTCAAACAAATTTAAGATGCTGAAATTAGAATGAGTTAGTCACTATAAGGCTCATTTTATTATGCAACACGATGGTAAAAAATTTTTAACCTCAAGTGTCCACTACCACATTTTGAGGTCGATAAACCCACCTCCTCTCCAATAACATGTGTGAATGCTTCTTATTCCCAATAATCGTATGGGTTCATATTAATTACATTTCAACTACTTTGAGGCTCCTCAAGCTGAACTCAAATTTTAATAATCCGCCATTTTGGATCCATTTCGATCCAAATTCAGGAGGTCATATTTTGGTCAGCAACCAACTTCAGACACAAAGTTTGACTTTTATAGATTGATTTGGTGAGGAGATATGGAAGATTCAAGAAATTTCATCACTCAAAACTTCCTCAAGAAATTGTTTTTTGCGCTAACTCCTCTCCGAATGCATTTGGAAAGCTGAAATTTTGGATACGTTGGTGTCCGTGATTCACTCTTTTATGTGAAATCAAAAAGGAAAAATCTGGGTAATTTGCCCTTTCTCCAGCCCCCCTGTGATCCGCCATTTTGAGGTGGATTGAAAAAACAAAAAAATACCTTTTTTGCATTTTCAAAAAGAATCTCTCCCCACATTTTGAACGAATTTCATGAATACCGTTGGCGGTATGCGTGGGGAAAAATATATAATACTAAAAAGTTGGACATAGGCCACGATTACAAATCGTCTAAGATTTGAAGACCCCCATCCTCCTCCGAACCGCATTTCCCAAATCAATGAGACTGTAATGGCTGTCGTTTTCAAGTTAAATACTCAGCTAAAAAAATATAGTCACAAGGACTCAGGGACTCAGAAAAAATGTTTCGATATTCAATGTTGAACTAAGGAGGGGGTCTATGCATAAATTAGTTTCTATAGGAGGGTCTTCAAACATTTTTGAGCAATATCTAAACGAAATTCAAGTTTACTGCACTGCCACAAGGTCCCTCAAAAGTCATGAAAATTATTCTCAAAGTCTGCTCTAATGCCTAACGCTAAAATACACGAGTTCTTTTGATAAAAATCATTAAAAAAGGAACCTCGAGCGACATTCACGAAATCATCGACAAGAAAATTATGCTTCAGTTTTACTCGTTACGTTGAAATTACACGAAAATCGAATCAAATGTTCGCAAATAAATATCTATTAAAACGACGAATGATATTTATTCGAAAATTTTAATGCTCCATCGCACGAATGACAAATATGTACTCGTAAAAAATATTCTCTTCGAAATGAGACGCACGTGCGTGTAATATTCGTATATAGTACATCGATCAATGCATATGGTGTAAAAATTTGGTCACGGAGACTTCGGACATTGGTACGAATTATTATGTAGGTATATCGTGCAACGACTTCTCCTTCCCGTAACTTAGCGTAAGTACGTATAAGAATTCAAACGCTCGCTGCGTTTCAACGTATAATTTCCGCGCTTTTCCCAAAGACAAAAATAGGTATACTTTTAATACGAGTGTTTTTTTACCGGTTACTGATATGCAAAAAAATTTGTCGCAACAAAATCACCGTAGATAGTACGAGGAAGAATAATAAGAATTAATCTAAAAAACGCAATCATGGTCACAGTAAAACCATATAATCAACGATGGAGCTCGTCGATAAATTTGGGTCACGAACAAGATAAATCTTTGATGCCAATGTAAGTAGTATAATGATAATTACACGTTTAAAATAATCTCCTATATTACAAGAGTACGCCACGAGTAAAAATTAATTTCTGGTGCTTTAGAAAATCAAACAAAATATCCGCTATTGATCCGTGTTACGTGCCACCCACTCGACCTGGAATGGAAATGGTGAAATTTCCAAGTCTCGGTGGAGATTTAGGCAAATCCATCAACACAGCAGCGATCGCTCTGTCCTCCCGATATACTCCTTATGAATGGACTCAAATGAATTTGAAACATTACAGCGAAGCGGATACCAATCGAAATTACGCCGAGAAATTACGCTCGGATGCGGTTCGAGTTATGAGGTGGATTACTCTGTAATAATTCTTAGGAAAGTTATGCTAGCGATGGTAAATTTCTGGCGCTATTGTTAATGTAGGGAAACAGAAGAGAAAACATTTTCAGGACAGCGAGATACTTGTAGAAGACTTTCGGAGCGTTTAAATGACATTATGTTTTGGAGAAACGAATTAGCGACCGAGTTGGAAAAAATGTTATCGGAGATACATTTGTTGCAAGATGTGAGGAGGGCTTTGGAGAAATCCAATCAAGATTGCGATCCGCCCTTACACATGGCTCAGGAATGTTTATATTTCCGCGAAGGCAGGCAAGGTAGGTAGCTGTTTCCCAGTAGGCGCTTCTGAAGCTGTTTGCTGAATAATCGAGCTTCTTTCAGGAATCGATATGGTCAGAGATCAGGCCGAGGAGGCGTTACTGCAAGAAGTTACAACACTACAATGTTGCAAAGAAAAATTAACCAACTACCATCAAAAAGTTTTGGAACAGGTTGTGCTGATAGGCTGTATTATAATAATATACCGTCACTATCACCATAACTGACTCTTCTTTCGACGTGTTTGAATAGCTGCGAGAAAATAGAAATTCTCAGCACGAACTCGAACTTGACTTGAAAAGCAAAGAATCTGCACTTGAGATAGACAGTAGTTGCCATCATCTCAATAATTTCTCGAACAACATTAACTATTTCGCTGGAATTGATAAATACGATCAGACGTGAGTACCTGAGACCTTGAGTAGGTTTTAAAATTAATTTTCAATCTAGCGTGACTTAGTTCTTAGCTAATTTTATTCAACACAGAGTGAGCATACCGGAATCATGGGCCGAACATTCTAATCGTATCATACAGAGGTCTCAAAATCGAAGAATCAAATCATCGCAATTACGCACTGAATCTGAAAACACTATGAATGAGTGCAATAATAATATGTGGAATGCCTGGAACTTCACCAACAGCGCATTGTCACGAAGAGCCAATGAAATTTTGGAGGCTAAAAATAAGTTACAAATGCACCTACACAAGGTTTGTACATGCAGAGTCTCTGTTATCAGAAACGTATGAAATCCATCGCTTCTATTAGAGTACATATCACAGTGTCGTAGCTAGGATTTTTTCATTGAGGGGGGGGGAATCAGAACTTCCAAAATCAATTTTGAAAATATTTGTGCAAAGCATAGTATATCTTGGTGGGGGGGGGGGGGAGATTCAAAAACAGAAAATACTAAACTGAAAACATGATTTTAATGTAGGTTATAAAATTTAAAAAAAAAAAAGTAAGCAGCCATGCCGCATTACTGGAGCTGAGTTTTTAACTGGGGCTTGTTTTGATTTAGTAATAACCTTGCTTAACCGTTCATCACTACAGGCCACACCCAATACTAAGTCTGAAAACCCCTACCCTATCCTTTCCAAAAACACTTAAGAAGTTCAATTTGGCACAAATGTAGTATTTCTTGCCATGAAATAATCATGCGAACACATATCTCTCAAATTATAACTATTTGAGGGTCCTCAAATTATCTTCAAATTTTGTAAATCCGCCATTTTGGATCCATTTTGACTCAAATTTAAGTGGTTATATTCTGGTCACAAACTAATCCTACACACAAAGTTTGACCATTCTAGGCCGATTTGGTGATGAGATATGGAAGATTCATGAAATTTCCTGCAGCAATTTCCCCTCCAAAAGCCGTTTTTTGCTCTAACTCCCCTCCAAAATCACTGAGGAAGCTAAAATCAAAATACGTTTGTCACTTGGGCTCATTTTATCATATGACACAGCAATAAAAAATTTTCGACCCCTCCTGTACCCCCACCACTATTTTAGGTTGGTAACCCCGCCTTCCCCCTCCAACATCATGTATGGAAGTGAATTCGGGATATAGTATACAACTTATCCCCAATAACCATATGAATTCATATTAATTACATTTTTACCAACTTGAGGCTCCTCAAGCTCTACTCAAAATTTTGATAATCCGCCATTTTGAATCCATTTTGATCCAAATTCAAGAGGTCATATTGTGGTCACCAACTAACCTCACACACAAAATTTGACCTCTTTAACTTGATTTGGTGGGGAGATATGGAAGATTCAAGAAATTTCATGACTCAAAACTTCCTCAAAAAGCCGTTTTTTGATCTAACTCCTCTCAATATGCACTCAAGAAGCTGAAATTTGGATATGTTAGTATCCGTGACTCACTCTTTCATATGAAATCAAAAACGAAAAATTTGAGCTATTTGCCCCTTCTCCAGCCCCCTCAAAATTTGAGTGATCCGCCATTTTGAAATTTATCGAAAAAACAAAAAAACTATTTTTGCGCATTTTCAAGAAGAGTCCCTCACCAAATTTTGAGCGAATTTTATGAATACTCGCCGGCGCTACGCGTGGGGGGAAAAAATATATATATATACCAAAAAGTTGGACATTTGCCAGATGATTACAAATGGTCTGAAACGCAAAGATTTGAAGACCCCACCCTCCCCCGACCTTCCCTTCCCAAATCAGGTAGGCTGTAATAGCTATCGTTTTGTTAAAAACTCAGCTAATAACAGTAAATGAAGGAATTCTTTATTAAATCGAATTCACAGGTGATGTCGATGTTATGATGAGGTGATGCAATATTTTTTCGAAAAACGCGCTAAAATCATTTTATGTATCAGTTTGCTAATGAAATCAGTTTTTTCATACTTGCGGGAGGAAAGGGCTACTTTACTTCCCGCTCGCTAATCGCTCGGGTTCAAACGAGCGCTTCCCTCCCGCATTTAGGAAAAATTTCGTTCATTACTCGTGAGAAAAATTGATTCTAGACTCGTATGTCTTATCACCCTCGCTTTGCTCAGGTGACAAACCTCACACTCGTCAAGAATCACTTTTACCTCCCTAGTTATGAAATATACTATTTCATGAAAAGCGAGAAAGTTAATAAAATTTACCTCTTATTTTGCTGCCAAATAACTCACCTTATGTGAAATTATCGTAAAAGAGGTTACCAATAAGGATGGAATGTAAAATGAAATTGATTCAAAAAATTTTTTTTCATAATGTTGATTAATAAATTTAATGAAATTTATTAAAGTGAAATAGGTTCTCTAAGTTTTTGGAGCTTTATCGTTCATACAAAAAAAAAAAAAAAAGAAAAAGAAAAAAAAAATTAGAAATATGAATTTTTCACCATATCTACGACCAATAAACTGAAAGAGGTAAATACGAACAAAAAAGAAAAAAAATTTCATTCAATTAGAAATAAAAAAAAAAAAATGAAGAGATTTTCCGAATTTTTAGGCGGATGGGGGCAACTGCTCAAAAATGAATTGCGAAAAATAAGTGGCACTCTGTACATAGATATCTTATACCTCCATTATAAGCCCTCTAATAAATAAAAAAATCAATATAACAAATTAAAATTAAATAAATTTAAATTGACAAAAAAAAAAGTAAAAAATATTATATAAATTATATTTGTATATTCAATTAAAAATAAAATTATAAAATGAAATTACCTAAATTCAATATTAAAATCAGACACTAATTCTGTTTCAATTTCAAAAATTCAAATGGAATAATAAAATTTATAAAAATTATATTATTATTTTTAATAATAAATAATTATAAAAAAATGTAATAAGAATTTCATATCTTAAATTTTGAATTATAATCGATTAATCCTTACAGACTTAAAAATTGAATTTAAAGATCAAATGCCCCACATACTCAAACATCCGTTCTAGACTTCAACTCCCATCTTCCCTATCCGATATCCTCAATAGCCACCAGACCAACCTCCTATTCACCTTTCTGAAACAGTCAAACCTTTACCACAGAATCTAAACACTCCATACCCGCAAACGTGCCTCTGGCCTTAGCGGCAGCACACGGCACAAAAAACAAAAAAAAAAAATTATTATTAATAATATTTTATTAATAAAAAATATCAAAATTAAAAGAGTTGGAAGTTTACATTTATTATATTTAAAATAAATGGAATAAAAATTCATATTAATTATGTTAATCTTAAAACCAAGATTAATAAATTAAATAATAAAATAAAATAAAAATATATCTAATAATTTATTCTAATTTTAAAAATTAATTAAATTAAATTATTAATAAATTGAATAATTCCTGTAATAAAAATCTTATTAGTCCCTTTTCAATAATTTATATATCCTAAAATTTTCCGTTCACTATAAAATCCTACACATCCCTACGATGTTTACAGTACAGGCATTTATGATGTCTGGTAACGAGTGTCACATGACTAATTCTACGCGGAATAATATAGGGGAGACCTTGTATAGTAATTTAAATGGAATTCGTTGTTAACGAGGACATCAAAAAATTCGATTTTCCTCAGTAAAAAAAAAAAAAGGTAATAATACGATTTGCCAGCTCACCAAAAAACTTCATTCTATTCTCAAGCTCTGTCAATATTAATTTTTAAAAACACTTGTAATACTTCTTACTCTAACAGGTGCAACAAGAAATTTTCGACGTGGAAAAAAGCATGGATATGATCAAACGGGCGATCAACGACAAAAGTAATCCTCTGAAAGTGGCTCAAACGAGATTAGAACTTCGTACCCATCGGAAAGACATAGAGCTATGTAGGGATTCCGTTCAAACGAGGTATTATCCTGGTCTACGAAAAAATGTGAATTCATTTGTTTGCTTAATAAAACTTTCATTTTTTACTCATCAACGATGTGTTCTCGTAGATTGCAAAAAGAAGTCGAAGATTTACAAACGAACATCCATTACTTGCATCAAAAACTGAAAGAAGCCGAAAATCAACACCAACATCTGCTCATCACGCGTTCGAATTTAGAAAAAGATTTAGAAGTTAAAGTAAATTCGTTATTTATCGATCGCGAAAAATGTCTAGGTCTTCGCAAAGCGTGTCCGGTCACTACTTTTCTTAAATATTGAAAAAAGAGAAATATAGTAAATAAATTACTATTATATAGCGTACACGCAGAGCTTTGTTAGTCTGTACAATACTAATAAAAAGTTTTCCGTTCTGTTACACGCTCTTATATGTGGTCGAATCCGTTCACCGAAATCGTGCCATTAATTAAATTACTGCACGAGCCTACGAAACAGACATCCTAACACATAAGTGGAGATACTTGGAATTAACTTGAAACACACGAAATCAGGGTGAAAGACCTGTCTGCTGCGACGTAAAACGTTCTTTGAAGTAACCTTTCTCGTCATGTTCGCGTAAAAATCTTTTAAAATATTCAAATACCTACGTGTGATAATTTAGAAAAAAATCTCAAATCTCTAGCACGTGTATCAAGTTGGTAACTACAAACGTCAAAATGGTATTACCGCGCGAACCATAAAGAAATGAATGACGATATGAGACTGATGGTGAAAGGGTGAAGAAATTCGTAATCCTGCGCTATCGCAATCTTTTCCTCTTCACAAAGTAGAAAGTAACGATTGAGAGAGTGCAAAACGAATATACATTTTAAACATAAATAATGAAAACTCGAGTACGTAAAACGATTTTCGCCAAAATCACCTTCAAGTTCAACCAACCTTAAGACACAGTTAAGAAAAGCAAGTTCATTATCAAAGTTCGTCGATTAAGAGACACTTTAAAAAGTTTCTAAAACATTTAAATTATATTTTTACAAAATGTACCGCTACAACGGATTAATACCTCTCACCTTTAAGTTCATCCATTGGACAGAAAAAGCCTGGAAGGAAAATTTAAGCGAAAAAGTTGTAAAAAAAATTATTCAACGTCTCCAGATTTCGTTGATTAAGCGAGAAATTTAAAAAATTTTTACTGGATGTTTACAATTATAACCATTTCAAATAGAGCACCGTTCTTTAATTTCAATATAAATGAATAAATAAATAAATAAGCAGCTATGCCACATTATTGAAGCTGAGTTATTAATTGGGGCATGTTCAAGTTTACAATAACGTTGCCAACCCCTTCACGTCTACAGGCCACACCAAATACCAAGTCTGAGAACCACTACCCTATCCCTTCCTGAACTACTTATGAACTTAAATTCAGAACAAATATAGTTTTTTTTGTCATGCAAGAATTAAATGATCACATATTCTTCAAATAATAGCTAATTAAGGCTCGTCAAATTATCCTCAAATTTTTATGATTCGTCATTTTGGATCCATTTTGACTCAACTTTTAGAGGTCATATTCTGGTCATCAACTAATCCTACACACGAAGTTTGACCTTTCTAGGCCGATTTGGTGACGAGATATGGATGATTCATGAAATTTCCTGCCGTAATTTCCCTACTCCCCTTCGAATTCACTTAGGAAACTAAAATCAGAATAAGTTAGTCACTTGTGCTCATTTCATCATATGACACAGTAAGAAAAAAATTTTCTACCTCTCTTGCACCCCTACCATATTTTAGGGTTGATAACCCCTCCTTCTCCTCTCCTACATCATGTAAGGAAGTGAATTGGGAAAATTGGATACCTCAAATACAAAAAATTCTTCCCTTTCTAAATCACCTTCAGCTATAAAGCTTAATGACTCCTCACTCCCTCCAGCCTATCAACACCAAGAGTGAAAGTCTTAGCAGTCATACGAAGATCAATGAATCGCGTAGTTTTGGCGAGGAAATTGACGATAAGTACGTTATTGCAAATTTACAGCTAACTTTTCCTTCCTACCTGAAAAGGACAAGACCTTAGTAAATTTGAAGGCGCGATTTATAGAGGAAGCGTCGTGTTGGCCCTTCTCCAGCCTCCCTCAAAATTTTAGTGATCCATCATTTTGAACTTTATCAAGAAAACAAAAATGGAATTTAAAATTCTACCAAAAATCAAACAAAAAATATGAAATGAACAATTTTTCATCATCTTTTTTTTTTTTATTTATTTCTGAATATTTTAAACGTACATCCGACTGACTACAATATTTTTTTTTTAATCGGTGGTCATAATGTGTATATTTCACACTTGAAAAGCAGCAGGAAAACCCAAAATTTGCCGCCCCTGAAATTTTGCCGCCAGCATGGGCAGCTGCCCTCTTAGCCTATGCCTAAATCCACCGCTGAGCTGCAGCCATGAAAGTTATTGTTAAACAGCAGTCGAAAACTTCGGTTCTTGTGTTAATATTAACCTGCAGAAAGAATTTACGCTATATTTTGCGTGCAATTTAATGTCTATATTGCTTCGAGCATTTTATTGTAAGGTTGTAAAACGTGTTTATCTGCTGGACCACCTCGTTCAATTCTGTTGATATAAACACCACGTTCGTACAATCCATCAGATACGCTAACTGCGAAATCTTCATTGAGCCCAGATTTTCTCTGCACTGCGCTAATCTGTGGTGCTGAAAACTTCGTCGACGTTTGGAAAACGTGCTGAAATTATTGACGTATAACGGATTCATCGTTACATGTTGATTTTCATTATCAATATTGCTATAAATAAAACGTAAAATAGTTAGATATGTAATTTTTATTGACTCATATCGCAAACTACTATCAAAGAATGTTAGGATAAATGTGAAATGAACGTACCATGTTTATTAATAAGCTATTTTCTAAACTAATATTGAAATATTTACATTTATTATTATTTTTATGCTCTTTTGCTAAATGAATACAGTTAAGATTATACAAGTATCGGTGAACTGACACGAGAAAAGCTACTTCAGACAAAAAACTATGAAAATGTAAAACCTGACAGGCTAACTCACGGTGTTGAGGATACCATGATCATGCTTTCTTTTTTGAACTTCTAATAAATCGTACAACTAAAAAATTTGGTAACACTCTGCCCCCCCTTATTAACTTACGTCATAGCCGTTTGCGAATTTGACATCAGTATACCCTTCGAGAATTACAGTATTAAATTCGTTATACAACATTATAATGATCAATTATCTTTTTATATAAATTTAAAATTTAAGTCGAAATTAAATTTTTTATTAATTTAAATAAATTTATTTTATTAATTGGAATTATATTAATTCTTTTTATTATTAACAGTAATAAAATTTTTTCAATTAAAAGATAAATATAATTAAATAATTATAGGTCCCGAAGACCATCTTTTCAAATACCTAATTATCATGTTGATTAGTAGGTTTGGCTTGAAATTGGGAAAATTAACTAATTGCATGACACAGATCTGGTCTAGTAGCGATCATCAAATATGTAAATTAACGAGCCTAAGAGCTGTTTAAAAGGATTATCAATAGAGATGGGATTTTTATGTTTTTAGGTATATATTTTTTTAGTTGAGTGTCGGTAAGTAGGAATATTTGCAATATTTTTGTGAATTATGAAATTCTAAGCAAAATGAGTCCAATTCGTATGAACATATTTTTACTTCGATACATTTTGAGCATATTTTACCTTTTTTCCAATTTTCGTGACATTTTTTTGTAAAATACACGAAAATCCATTTTTTGAAGAAAAAGAAAATTGAAAAATAGATAACTTCTAGGAGAAAAAAATGACATTTTTTTCAGTGATTTTTTTTTCGCAATTACTCCTCGTAGGTGGGAACTGAGAAGAAATTTACAAATGAATGAAGTTTCCATTTTGATTTTGTTGTATTATTGTTCTCCTTCAAAAATCACGAATTTCCAGACTTAATATGACCTCCTTTTGCTGAAAATATTTTGGTATATTGTTGGATTTTTAGGAATATATTTTTGACATATTTCATACCGCAAAAAACATAAATTACCTATGCGCAAGTTGATAATTTTAAGCTTTTTTCTATAGGAGTATCAATAAGTCTACAGTTATTCATTTAATTACATCTTCACAACATTTTTCTGAAATAATTTTAATTATCGTTCAAAGCAATCGTATTCGTTATCGAATTTTAAATCTACTGCCAATATTTTCAATTACCATATCTGTAAAATTATCAACACTGCATAAGATAAAAATATCATTGATGATTTAATGGCGAATAGCTCCGCTGATAAGATGGAAAAGTGTGCAGATAATGAAATACGAATTTGGTTTCCATTGTGGATAAGAGAGCATGCGGTTCTGTTTTGAAATTTGGACAATCCGTATGTTATGTTGGCAGTTAGGGCATGAATGTAGGTGTTTAGGGAAGTTAACGAGAGTTGTGTCTATTCGCGGTTTTCCGAAGCCCTAACCCAGACCAAATTCTAGCAAACCATCCTAGTCGAATATCGATAATCTATTGGCTTTTCTACAAATTCTACAGTATAGCACCCAACATCGATACGCCTTCAGCCATAATAGGTGTACTTGGCGCGTAAAAAAAAATATATATATATAAATAATATCTACATTTGTTATATTTGTTTTATTTTATTTTCTATATCTCCATTCGATTTTTTTTTCAGCTGATAAATATTATCAAATCGTGCAACCAAAATACGTGTGTTAATCAGCGCAAAAATCTCAGTTTGTTGATAACATAATAAAGAGTTTAACTAAAAATAATTTATCATTTGAAAATTTTAGGTTCAAGTTGTCCAGGCTAGAAAATACTTTTTCGATCAAAATTTCATTGGAAAACCATTTCAAAGACTAAATGAACTCTCCTAAAGGTATGGACTGGAAAAATATGCCTCCTGCTTTTTAACAAAATGAATTACAAAAATGTATTAATTTCGAGGAAATACATGAAAAAAATTATTCACAATCGGGATGTTGCACATTTTTTAGAAAAAATTTGAGCCCATTTGATCACATAGAACTTGAAAAAAGAATTCCAAACTTTACATTTCACGCCATGCGCTAAAATTTAGGTTCCGGAAGCAACCGTTAAGAACCGCGCTACTCTTTTGGAGATGAACACGACGAAGCCTTTTTCACGTTTATTGCGCCTAAAGAGCGCTATTTACGTTATAAGCGATAAGGACGTTCTTTATAAAGTAAACTATGAGCTTTCCGATGGCATCATAATTTTTTCATTGTAATGAATTTGAAGCAAGATACGGCTTCATTAAGTTGATGAGGATAAGTTTTTGCAAAATGTGGAAAGAAGGAGGGGTCGGGTAAGAATAGTTGATATGCCATTACAAAGGGTATGAAATGCACTAAATTTCTTCAGTGCAAACACCATTCTAGCTTTTCCAATTCCATAGATATAATAATAC